>CAKAKR010010004.1:0-36214 GCA_916700685.1 Adelosebastes latens | reverse complement strand
AAACCTCTGTTGTTCTGGAGGAGCTGCAGCATTTATTTCTGCACAAACGTCCACTGTACATTCACTAGATATTCTCAGAGCTAAACTAACTCTTCTGCGGTGTGGAGTGACCGCGCGTTCACGTCTAGAGGTGGAGCGAGTACGCGAGAACGCGCACAGTGTCAGTGAAGGCAAGCAGGCAGGCAGCGGAGCAGTGGCTCCGGCAACACGCGAGCGCGCATGTGTCCCGACCCGGTACATTTATACGCTTAAAAAGTTACAAACAGTCCCTTTAATACATTTAAATAAGTTATTATTGCAGTACAGGTGAGTGTTTATGTCTTACCTGAGTGGGCAGAGTCTGGCGTGGACCTGTAGCCCTGCGTCGGGCTCCGTGGCGACAGGTTGTGCGTGGGCGAGCCGGGGCCGCTCTCCCCAGAGGAGAGAGAGCGGTTCAGAGAGGACAGACTACGGCTGGTGTGGAGGAGAGACGCCTGCTTGGTGATCTTCCTGAACAGAGACGTCCTCTTCTTACTGCTAGAGGAAACACACAACACACAACAGCTCACTCAACGAATCATTAAATACACACTGAGTGATGTTTGTTACAACCCAGGTGTGTGTGTCCCACCTGTCCTGTCCTTCCTTGGTCTTGGTCTTCTTGTTGCGTCTCGCCATCTTGGATTTGTGGCCCGTCTTTCGGGCGGGGCCGACCTTGATGGACGTGTTCTCAAACGGGGTGGCACAGATGGACACTTTGGGACCGCTCTGAGGGACAGACAGACAGACAGACAGACAGAGCATTACAGATGTGGATTTACATGTTTTGTTTCAGTTTCAGTTCATTTAGATATTGGTGTAAATTTATATTAAAGCTAATATGAGGAACTTTCATTTTGTGTTGATTTTGGCGGTCCCTGTGGACAAAAGCGTTAGTGCTTCCGAGCACCAGATTCCCTTTAGAAAACCTCTCATTTTACTGCAGCAGGGTCTGACAGTCTGCCCTGCGAAGTCCTGGTTCTGGGTCTCCCCAGTGCCTGCGGGCCAGCGGGCCCGGCAATACGGCTGGGGCCTCCAGCAGCGTGGTGTCGGTGTTGGCCCCCAGCGGGGCGAAGCTCTGCTCCAGGCCGGAGGAGGAGCAGCTGCTGCCAGGGGCAGAGCTCTCCACCTCCCGCTGGAGCTCCGACTGCAATTTGAAGGTGGCAGCGAAGCCGGATCTGGGTCTGTCTGTGGTGGGCTGGTCGCTGCTGGAGGCCCCGCTACAGTCTGAGCTGAAGGAGTTTCTGGTGAACCTGCATGATTTCGTCTGATTTCACGCGGAATCTGACCCGGTGGCAACGATGACAGGCATTAAGAATAACTATATAGAAATAGCCAATCTTCTCGCTGATGGTCTCATTTACTTATGTAGGTCATATAGAGTAAGTGTTAAATTCAGTATTAAATAGGGCTGTCCTCAACAAAATAATTTCTTAGTCACTCATGCGATTTTGTCGACAGATCTGTAAAACTGAGTTTTTCCACAATGAATCACACAAAAGCAACACTTTTAATCTTGTGTTTACCAGAGTTTCTTTTTAGGAAATAAGTCATTCAGCATGAAAAAAGCATGGAAAAAAACTAATCGACTAAAGAAATCTTAGCCACTAAGATCAAAACAACCGATTATTCGACTAACAGGGGGTCGAGCCCTAGTATTAAAGTACTAAATTAAATTAAATTAAATTGAGACTGTTTCATAACCAGTTAAAAGTTCCTCACAGTAATTTTAAGTTATAAATATATAACTTAAAGTTATATAAATATATGTTTATGTTATATTTACATGTTAAACATGTTACGCTTTAATTCATATCATTTTTGCTGAAGTTTCACACAACAATATTAAAGTCAGGCTGTTTTTTTAAGATGAATTTACAATAGTTTTCAAAATTAGCACTAAGTAAAGTAAAATATTTCAATGTCTTTAGTAACAGAATAGGGAAAATACTACAGTGTGTCTGATTATCAGTACTGTGCATTGAAGAAGTGATTTTACTAAATACAAAGAATAGAATTAAATGTACTTTGTGTCTGTACCTTCAGTATGAGCTCCACCACCTCTGTGTGAACCAGACCGTGAACCGCCTCTCCGTTGACTTGGGTGATCAGGTCTCCCTCCCTCAGCCCCGCATCGTGGGCCGGACCGCCGTCCTCCACATGCTGAGGGTGAGCAGAGAGAGAGAGAGAGAGAGAGATGGTCAGAGGAGAGATAGAGAGAACAGAGGGAGAGAAAGAGGATGGTGGAAGGGGGGCAGATTTGTTTAAGACCTATGGGCTGAGCCTGTTCTACTGTTGTTTACTGCCATCTTCTGTCAACAACAAGAATCCCAACACACTGCACCCACACTGACTACAGTGGCTCTGAATCACATATACCTCAATATTAATACACTTATCTGATATTAATACCTTTATTGTAGTGGCTTTTGTAACTATTCTTCTTCTACACTTTACATTTTATATTAAGTTAATTGCACCTTACATCTGAACTCCTCATTTTAATACCTGCAGGACAAGTTGGTTTTAAAAAATCTTATCTTCCTGTCCTTTCTCTACTGTCAGAAACTTTAATTAAGGTAAAAAAGGGACAAAAAAAAAAAATCTTAAGTTACAGATGTTTGTGAGCTTAACACCTCAAACCTTTTGTCAGCGGTAGTGTTTCTCTGCGGGACTCACCCAGACCATGTGGTGCACAGTGTAGATGTCAGAGTCTCCCATGTATACTCGGATGGCCCTCAGGGTGAAGCCGTACTTCTTGCCCACTCTGTGGATCACCATGGCGGGCTTGATGTTGATAACGGCCGGGGACAGGTCTCGGCTCGGGGACGAGTCCCGCGATGACGGATTGGACGACAGCGAGTGGGGCGACATCGGGCTGGCCAATGGAGAGGCTCCGTGGTGGTCTGAGAACGGACAGATAACTGACATTTGTGTTGGTGAGGCTGGTGGCGGCCCTATGGGGTCCTTTAAGTACAATCACAGATTTGATTTTTCTTGTCAGGATCACATTTAATACATTATTATCCAGATATCTTTTAATTGTGTTTAGGTCTGAATCAAAAATACATTAAATGTGATCCTTTCACTCAGCATTCAGCAGCAGCATCTCCCAACCTGACACACTGACCTGCAGGGATCATCAGTGACAGCGTGGTGGCGGACGCCGACTTGATGACCTTGTTGAGCGGTCTGGAGCTCGGCGCCGCTGTGTTTTTGTCTGCCTCTCCAGACAGCAGCCGGTGGCGAGCCCTGCGAGCCGCCAGGTCGCTGATGGCTCTCGGGGTGGAGGGAGAGTCGCTGTCTGCTACGCCTTTAGCAGCTCCACCGGCAACGCCGTTACCTCTGTGACCACGATCGTCGCCTGAACTACCCGCTGCAGGAAGAGAGGAAGGTGAGAGAGGAAGCTCAGATATAGGGTTCAACTGTGCATGTCCAATAAAATGTGTGTGTAGGTACTGACGTGTGAGCGTGGCCTTGCTCAGCTGGCTGCAGGTGGAGCTCGGTGTAGTGGGAGACTCGTCCAGCTTCAGCTCTCTCTCCACTGGGAGCTCTGGGATGGCGAGGGGCAGCTCGTCACTCCTCGGGCCCCTCACTGCGCTCGGACCCAAAAGGCTGGGACTCTTACGACTTCCTGCTGCACCTGAGAGACCAACGATACAGATCCAGGATTTGTGATACAGGTCATTATATTCAGTTTGGGAAAATAAGAATTTATTGGTAACTACTTCCGAGGGATCCCTACGTTTCTACAACTAAACATCTTTATAATTTGGGAGTTTTAACGAAAATGTTTCATTGATTTCTGCAACTGCAAAGTGCAGTTTAGGGTGCAGATGATCTGCATTAATCGAGGCCATCTGGTACCTATGAACGTCGTGAGGTTGGATGAAGAAATTCCACAAACCAAACAGCTGCGTAACATGAACAGACACTTTGTTCAGACAGCCTTCCCTAAAACAGCCTCAACAACTTTCTTTTATTCTGTCCACTATTTCTCGGCCACTCTGAAGGACAGCTAGTGACCCTGACACAGGCCATCAGAATATCCTTCCTGTGTTTTACCTTGACCTCCCTCTTCCTCTGAGGAGATGGCGAAGCGCGGCATCTCAATGATGGCTGAGCAGCAGCGTCTCCGGACGGTCAGCGGAGGGCTGGAGTCGCTCTCTGTGTGGGACGACTCGGAGACGGACAGACGCTTCCGCAGGCTGGGGAGGTAAAGTTGGAGAGGAGATGAAAAACATGTATACGTCTAAAACACAGCAAACCAACACAAGACAGTACCATGGCTATGAAAATGTTGTTGTCTGTTAGCAGTTAACTGACTAGCCATGGGTTAAACTGACTACAAACACACTTTAAAACATAGAGGAGGATTTAATCACAGCCTTGCTTTGTTCCTTCTGTAAGTGTCTAAGGTATAAAAGCAATAATGGACATAATGAGGTGTTCCCATAAACAATCCAAAATCCAATAAATTCACATATGGCTCCGGGAGAACAAAACAATCTAAATGAAGCCTCTTATATCCCAGCTTGTTTCTTGTATGAATCAATAACCAACTCCAGGAAACATTATGCTAACTTTACTGCACAAGTGTATACTTAAAAAAAAGGACACATTTTAAGGAGCATGAGATCCAAGTCCAGAAATGGACGCAGCTGTGTGGTTTCACATGTGGAGGTGAAGAACTCACATCTCTGGAGATCCCACCAGCCAGGATCGATCTCTGGACTTGAGTCCGCTCAGGCTGTCGATACGATCTCCTCCCTCCTCACTGAGGCTGCGTTTGGTGGGAGGAGGAGTCCTCTTCTCCTCGTGCAGAGACAGGCGCTCCATACTGCTGTACACCTGCACACAACACAGCATATGTGTTATGACATTTCACATTTTAATCTTTCGGCCCAAGCAGGAAAAGTTAACAGAGTTTTGTTTGTACGTTCTACTGTAGAAACACGGCGGTGCAACATGGCGGACTCCGTGAAGAGGACCCGCTCCCTATGTAGATATAAATGACTCATTCTACGGTAACAAAAACACAATTCAGTTGATTACACACTAAAGAAAACATCCTTATTAATAATATATTATCCTTAAATGCTACACACTGTTCCTTTAGGCCTTTACAGCAATAGTTTTCGGACCCGTCACTCAATGTCTAGGACCAAATATTCATAGCGGTGAGTTGTCAAATTGTCATGTGAATCTGTTTGTTGTATTCTGTTCTGAGGCACACATCGAGATATATCATATGTAGACACAATATCAAGACCCTATTAAATATTTTTTTAAGAAATCAAAATATATGAAAAACCCAAGAAAATACTCCAAAAAGCTGCAAAATTGTGATTTAAAAAAATTGGCATCTGGATTTGAATCTGCTTCGAAACACAAACAGTGACAGACAAACCATGATACATGTGCTCGATTTATTTCACTCAGAAAATTATCAACAATATCCTTTATTAAAAAAATCTCTTGATAGTGTTTTATAGATTATATAACAGACTAACAAATTCAAGGATATTTATCTATCATGTTTTTCAATAGCTCACATCTCAGGAGAACGTTCAGAAACAGCTTGATTTATTTTGAAATATGATCAGTATCATCAGTGGATAATTTGATTGTGTGAGCTGTGTGGATGTGTTGGCGTGTACCTACCTTGCTGAAACGAGGCGAGCAAGAGGAGAACTGACGAATCTCCACGTGTTCCTCATCGTTGGTGTCGTCCTCTTCCTCTGAATCCACATGGTGGTACCGGTCAGAACGAGCTGAGAGAGACACACACACACAGTGATTAGGTAGTTTGTTGGTTACGGTGTGAGCACATGACTTTCAGAGAAGCAAGAGACGTACTGTCAAAGTAGCTGGTGTCGTCCTCGGACTCCAGCTGGGGAATGAACTCGGCCTTCTGCCTCAGCAGGCTGTTCCAGTCCAGCTCTGTGAAGAACGAGTGCTGCTTCACCTCAAAGGCACTTCCTGTGGAGATGAAGGAGGGATGGAGAAGACGGGGGGATGAAAAGTTAAGGAACAGAGAGAGAGGAAACAGATGAGAACATACATCGGCAGCTACAGTATCAAATTTGACCAGCTTTGGGCCAAACACTTGCTGGAATCTGGTTGCACATTCATTTTGAAACTCTGAGTGTAAAATAACAAACAAAAAAACATCCGATTTAAAGAGTAACCCACAAGACAGCAGCACCCATCCTGCACAAAACACAGAAACTCTAACACACAAGGGCATGTAAAAAGTGTAGACAAAGGGAAAACTTTTCAATAACATTTACTATAGCGTGTGTGTGTGTGTGTGTGTGTTACCTGTGCCCAGTCTCTCCAGAGGATTTTGTCTCAGCAGTTTGGAGATGAGGTCCTGAGCGTCCAGAGGCAGAGCTTCGTCCTCCTCCGGCCAGATGATCTCATCTAACACAAACACAGGAAACACAGCGTAAACACGTTGATCTTTGGTGTTTTCTACTAGTGAGAAAACAAATAAGAAACGATCAAGCGGAACGCTGGTTCTCTAACTTTTGTCAGCCCTATTTGGAAGCTGAAAAACGTTCATGTTTCCCTCTTCTCCCAGACCTTTCTGTCTTATATACAGTATGTGACTATTTATGGAAAAACAAAAAAATACCAGTGATTGGTAGTATTGGTGGGAATTACTAAGTAAAGTTTAATCTTCTGTACTACACTTAAAGGAGCAGTGTGTAGGACCTGGCAGCATCAAGCAGTGAGGTTGAGATTGCAACCAACTGAAGCACAAGTGATTAATGAGCTGATAACAGTCGAATCAGGTGCTTTAACGGAATCTGACAGGACAAGAAACAATAAGAAAGGAGTAGACAATCAGACAAGTTGGAAAAAAAAAACAATAGTTCATCCAGAATGATCCTTTAAGCTACCAGTAGCCGCTATGTTGGTTTTAGAAATCTCACATGCGTTTATCTTATCAAACACATGTCCATCTTCCCACCAACATGTTGTTTCTCTGTGTACATTAATCCTGCTACAACTAGTCTCAGTACTTTCTGTTTATAGTTCCTTTCGTTCCACAGATGGGACCCCAGAGCTCTGCCCTACACGATGCACCTGACTGACAAACATCCTCAACACAGATAAAAAAAAATACATTCAAGGCACAAGGAGGCCCTCAGTTCTTTATCACCGCGGTGCATCAATATGGAGAGACGGACTCAGACGGTCATAAAAGAGACATGCAGGGATCAATACAGGTTTATGATCATTGACTTGCCCTTTCATCAAAGGGAATTCAAAGGAGGAAAGAGCGCGGAGGAGAAATCACAATTGATTGTATGTTCCGTGTAAGTCGACCCTGTGCTTCTCTGCAGTAGAGTAACATCTCTATCTGTCCATTTCTGA
The DNA here is from genome assembly GCA_916700685.1 of Adelosebastes latens. Lineage (NCBI taxonomy): Eukaryota > Metazoa > Chordata > Actinopteri > Perciformes > Sebastidae > Adelosebastes > Adelosebastes latens. The sequence goes on along the minus strand of CAKAKR010010004.1, from coordinate 28,810 downwards.
TGAGTTTATCAAGTCAGCCTGGAAGCCCTCTGGCTCCAACATAAAACATTCACAACGAAACACAGACATACTGTAACAACACCTTCACTGGAGAACAGGAACTAGACAACATCCATTATTAAGCATCTGATCCACATTATAAGAATATATTCACTTTTTCCTAAAGACTTTTTTTCTGCACAACAAACTATTCTTCACAGAGTAACCTAAAGTTCAGAAAACTCAAGTGATTCAGACGATTCATTCTGGGTCTTGTTTTAATACTTTTGTCTACCATGTGTGCCTGTCATGACAACAAATGATGTACTGTTTACAATGTTTACTGAGAAAATAAATCAAGTGAGAAGTAGGATCATTTTCTCATAGAATTCTATACAATCAGACTTCTTTTTGCAACCAGAGGAGTCGCCCCCTGCTGGCTGTTAGAAAGAATGCAAGTTTAAGGCACTTCAGCATTGGCTTCACTTTTCAGACCTGGATGTTGCCCATTGGGTTTAGATCAGTGGTTGACACCATTTTTGACTTGTGACCCCTTTAATTGAACGTCTACTTGCAATCTCAAACAACTGATTTCCCCTTTTCTGGCTATTTAACTTGAATAATATTGAGTTGTTAGACTAAACTTGAAGATTATGGAAAGTTCTAGCAATCAATGTGTCAAGTGGCAATGTGCTTTGTGATTTTTCAGATCCCATTAGTCCGTGACCCCTTGGGTGACCCTTCTTTTGTGGAGCAGTTTATACTTAATAAGAGGGTGCCACACAGCTAATATGACAGCTTCTTTTATTTTCTCTGGATTTTTATTCTTCTCTGAATTTTCGCTGTTATAATTCTGGTGTGACCGGGCCCTGATGTCTTGTGTTGTGGCTGTACAGTGGCCATGTACTGGTGTTGCTAGAACTAAGATTACAGAAAATTCTAGCAATCTAAATTTGTCAAGCAGCAATATGCTTTGTGATTTTTCAGATCCTATTAGTCTGTGACTCCTCACATTTACCCTGTGACCCCTCGGGTCACCCTTCTTTTGTGGAGCAGTTTATACTTAATTGGATGGCGCCACACTGATACAACGACAGCTTCTTTTATCTGACATTTCGCTGTTAAAAATTCTGGTGTGACCGGGCCCCAATGTGTTATGTGGCGGCTGTAAGAGTGGCTGTCTACTGGTGTTGCTCTACAACGATGCTACTGAGTAAAATGTCTGAACTGGTTGCAATAATGGCCAAGACCACAAAAATAGGACTTGTTTGATTGTCAGCGCTGATACTCACCACTGATGACCTGACCAAACAGCTCCTCTGGTGTGTCTCCGAAGAAGGGCGCACAGCCCACCAGGAACTCGTAGAGGATGACTCCCATGGCCCACCAGTCCACCGGCTTCCCGTAGCCCTGACGCAGGATCACCTCTGGGGCGATGTACTCTGGAGTGCCACACACCTGAGGAGGCACCAGGGCACGGAAAATCAGCTCAGGACACGAAAGAAGCAGTCGTAAGAATTGAGGCAAATTCAACCAATCCCTTCGATATTTATATGATCTTGCAATTTTTCTGCAAAAAACGTAGAACTGAAAGAATGCTTGCCAATTTTACCAATCACAGCAGGGGGCAAAAAGTTAGAGAGGTGCATTTAACTTTCTGGCAAGCTAACTGCACAGGCTAGCAGCTAAAAGAAATATGGACATTTTTATTATTATCAGTAACTCTTATATCAGCTGCTATTTTGCAGTTTTTAAATATTATCACATTTATCACAAAATAACACAAAAAAACCCCAAAATATTTTGGAAAAGTTGTTACAAATTTCATCATTTTGGGCCACCAATATTACAAAAAAAGAAGAATGTAAAGATGTAAGACGGTACCTGTTTATCAAGGAACTCTCTGGTGTCTTTCTCTATGTGTCCTTCATACATGTTCGTGGTCAAACTCATCAAACCGATCTTTGAGAGACCGAAGTCTGTCAGCTTAATGTGTCCCATGGAAGTGATGAGTAGACTGCAGGAGAGAATATGAAAGGTTTGAGCCCGAATACTGCTTTGTCTTAACTGATAAATTCTCTAAAATATCATTACTCTGTGATAATACGTAATACAATGAGACAGCACATCCTTCAAGGGGAGACACCTCAGGAAAAAATACTGTTTTTCATGCTGATCAATTTTGAGATTTTGCTTGTCTTCTTTCAGACTAGTGGAAAGAAAACATCCAAAATAGACATTTAGGTGTTTATTTTACAACATTTTGTTTATTTGTGTCTGTAGATTTCTCCTAAATTCACCAATAGTTAGCATTAGATAATGCCCATTTGCACATTTAAACATAACATTTCAGAAAACTTGTAATACAAAAACTAATTGTTTTAATTTAAGTATTCAACTGGGGAGGTTTCATAGTGATTAGTTAAGAGTGTTTACCCCATTCACCTGTAGTGTCTTCAAAATGTATGGACTTTTACAATCCATATCTTTAAAAGCTGTTTTCTCAAAATTAAAATAAGATGTTGTGTGTGTTTGTGTCTTACTTGTCAGGTTTGAGGTCTCGGTGTACGATGCCATAGTTGTGAAGATACTCTAACGCGAGGACGGTCTCTGCAAAGTACATACGAGCCATATCGACTGGCAGAGCCCCGATGTTCTTCAGCAGCGTGGCGCAGTCTCCACCTACAGACGACACTCACCGCATTAAACACAACGCAGCTACTATCAATGACAATCAACTGTAGCTATAGTGATGACTGTCTTACCCTCCACGTACTCCATCACCATGCAGAGGTGTCTCCTAGTCTCGAAGGAACAGAACATGGAGACAACAAACGGGTTCTCTGCGAACGTCAGGATGTCTCGCTCCACGAAGGCCTGCTGGATCTGGTTCCTCAGAATCAGGTTCTGCTTGTTGATCTTCTTCATGGCGAAACGCTGCCGGGTCTCCTTGTGACGCACCAGAAACACAGTGCTGCACGCCAAAGGATAGACAGTCAGAGACAATAAATCAGTTACATTTAGTTATTTTGCAATGTAGAAATCATGTTTTAATATTAGAATATTAAAAGATGTAAATGGTAGGCCGTCTCACCCGTAGGCGCCGTTACTGATGAGCTTGATGTTTTCAAAGTCTTCCTCTCGAGGTGTTTTGGTTTTAGGCTGTGGAGGAACTGCTGGGACTGTGGTGCTTTGACCCTGAAACACATGAAATATAAATGAGCATGTTTATAACTAAAAAAGGGATGGGAAGAATTTAATTTATGCACTAACTAAGGCTCTTCAAAAAAAATGAAATGCATGTTAATTAAAGAGATATGCATTTCAGATAGAGTGTTTTATTACTTTATGCTGACGGACATTACGCCTATTAAACATGATAATGATATGATTATGTGCTCACATCCACTGAGTCATCAGTCTCTGGGGTTTCTGGGTTCCCGCTGTCATAGCTGCTCAGCTGGGCCATTTCTACAGAGAGACACACACAAGTATCAGTTACCAAACGGAGCCAGAACAGGAGATACGTATATGAAGAAAATAAATAAAGAAACATGTTTTCAATGTGATCTCACTACACACAAAATAAAATAAAATAAAACATGGAGTGTGAGATGGCGTTACCCTCCAGGGGGTCCCTGGTGAGGCCCAGCTGGCTGATGATGTATCGGGGGATGTCGGACTTGATGCCCTGGCCCTCCTTAGCATGGCCCTCTGCTGCTTCCAACAAATGGTAGAACTCTTCAGGGTCAAACTCCTGCAGGGGAGGAAGGAAGGAGGGAGGAAGGATGGATGGAGTGAAGGGAGAGAGGACGCAGGACAGAAGGATGGAGTTTAGGAGGGAAGGAGATAAGGGAGGGAGGGACATAGGGAAAAAGGAAAGGCGAAGATTTAAGCTTGTAAAATGGCAGACACTAACACTAACGATAAATATTTACAAAAATATGTATTAATGTCATGAATGTTTTGCATCACTTTTTGGTGCTGCCTTTTGAAATCCAGCTCAGGCTGTTTATTTCCATCTGAATATAAAATGAGGTGCGTTGCCAGACAGGCTGCAGTAAGTTAGTAACTCTGACTTTAACTTTCTTTCATATTGGATTCGTTTTTTTGTTTGGCTCACGTGCAAATTCCTGTTTGCAGATGGTCTTGGGCATTAATAATACTTTAGAAGTATGTATTCTTATTAATAGAGTGACAGGAGCATCTTCAACACTTATCACTCAAAGGACCAGTGTGTAACATTTCAGGGGATCTATTAGCAGAAATGGAATATAATATTCAGAACTATGTTTTCATTAGTGTATAACCACCTGAAACTAAGAATCATTGTGTTTTCGTTAGCTTAGAATGATCCCTTCGTATCTACATAGGGAGCGGGTATTCAGTTGGTTGCAATCTGCAACCCCACCACTAGATGCCGCCAAACCCTACATACTGTACCTTACCTAAGCTCCAAGATGTGAAAGGTGGCAATTTTGCAAGTCATTTCCTTTTTGTTTTATGAATTGTGGCAATTTCCAGTCACTGTTTGATTGCAAGGAAAGTAACATTTTTTTCAATTTAGGAATATAGACCCGATCACTATTGATTTCCTTTTCCTATCACACTAAAATCCAAGTGATTAAAAATGTGGTTTTGAAGGTTTTTGTCAGTCTTTGTCTTTGTCTCAAACCCTTTTACATTCAGCCTTGAATGGTCCTGACTGCAGCCCTGTTTGACAACCTCCAAGACAACAACAACAACAACAACAACAACAACAACCACCACTTTGCTGGTTGTGATGCATAAAGTCTGCAGTGTCCAACAATAAAACAGTTTTCTGAATGGACAATAAACTGTGGCCTCTACAACAACAGCAGAGATGACTGGATGGACAAAGACATGAGAGGAGGACGGAGGTTTTTGTTCTCGCACACCTCAATTTAACTCCAGTGACTTCTTACAAAGACATACAGTACAGACCACAGCTGTTACACATGTGCAACACACACACATACTGTACAGCATATACTGTATACATGTAAACACATACTCCCTTCCCCCTCCTCTATCTGTGTGCTTCCATTTGTAGAAACCCATCCTGTACGGTGTCACAGCTTCAGCTGCATGTGATTAGTCAAAACTACCAATGTGAGCAGCACCGGGGCATCCTCCCCATCCTCCCTTCCACCCTCCTCTTCATCCTCCACTGCTCTTCCAATTATCCCTCTATCTTCTACACTTGTTTCTATTTCTCCACTCGGTCTTTATCTACTCTCAACTCTTCACTTTTCCCCTCATTTCTGGGCTTTAGACAAGGTCGGATTCACCTGTTTGACCCCAAATGTGCACCATCTGGAGCTCTGTGTGGAGGATGGAGAAAGTGCCCCTGCAGTTCATATATAAAACACTGCCTTACCAGCTGAGAGGTGTTAATGTGTGTGTGTGTGTGTGTGTGTGTATGTACGTTAGGCTGATGTAAAATGCTCAGAGGAAGTCCATAAATGAATCGCTGTGGTTGAATCATTTCACACCGGGGAGCAGGAAGCTCTAAATTGTTTGTTAACCATGCGTGGAGTCGAGCTGTACAATATGAAAAAGCTATTCCAGTTAATACTGGTCATATTTTTCATGGCAATCTTTCAAACAGACTCTAATTTACACCACAGTGCAGTAATCTGATTAAAATGTAAAAGCTACTCTAGAATGACTGTTGAGGATAACCAACCAGTACGAGGCTGATTAAAACACGAGACGTTTTCTACACTAAATCAATACGACACATTATTTAATCTTACTATAACACATATGTCTAATATAAGGCTTTATAGATAAGGATTGCCATGTTTGTTATGTGTGTTATGGGTGTTATGATGCATGAATGTGTATGCAGCAGTTGGCCAAGGTGGAGCTCATTTTAACTACTTTATACTGTTGGTAGTATAATAGTAGTAGTAAAAATGCATCAGATTTTATGAGCTTAATAAATGCTTTGCGTATTATCAGTCGGATAAATATAGAGCAGACAAATTGGCAAGAATCTGGCGATACGATACGTATCATGATACACGGGTCACGGTTCAATATATTGCGATATTTTATATAAAGAACACATAAAAACATTAAAAAAAAAAACATTAAAAAAATATAAAGAACGCATAAAATCTGAGTACATTTTTTAAACTTTTTTATAAAGTGGGATCTGCATCTGCATCTATCACAGTCCCTGTAACATCCAACATCATAGCACTACTTTGAGATGGTGCATCTCTTTGCATATGAAATAAAGTATTGACTGAGTTCAGCTTTGCATGTAAACTATTAGTTAAAAATTAAAACTGTGTTTTTGAGAATCAATACAGTATCAGCAAACATACTGTAATATCGCGATATTCGATATTTTCTCACACCCCTAGTAAAAAGTATGATATTTCTCTCTGAAATGTAGCGGAGTAGATTTATTAAGTGGCAGAAAATGTATCAAAAGTATTCAAATTGATGAAACAGATCCAGTCTTTTTTTATTCCACGCATTGTCAAAATTTGGCACCTCCATTACCCACAATGCAACTCGACCAGTGACGATTTGGGTGGGTTATGGTAGTATCAGTGGACAACCTCCGGGTCTGACAAGTGAAGCCAATGCTAAGTGCAGTAAACCTACATTCTTTCTAATAGCCAGCAGGGGGCGACTCCTCTGGTTGCAAAAAGAAGTCTGATTTTATAGAAGTCTATGAGAATATGAGCCTACTTCTCACTTGATTTATTACCTCAGTAAACATTGTAAACATGAGTTTATGGTCTCAATCGCTAGTTTCAAGTCTTCTTCAATACAGCATGATGTTCATTTAGTAAATTACGGTTATTTATTATGGCATTTAGAGTTAAATAGACCATAAAGCAGGGCATGGTTTAGGGCGTGGCTACCTTGTGATTGACATGTCGCTACCACGGCGTTGTCCAGTCTGAGTTTTCGTCTTAGAACTTTACCACAAGCCAATGGGTGACATCACGGTGACTACCTCCACTTCTTATATACAGTCTATGGCTAGTAGCAGATAATGTAGACTGGAGCCTCGAGCCTGCAGCAGAGATGAGCAGCAGGCTACAGAGGTCTAGTAAGCTCATTTCTTTCTAACTGATCTTTTGTGTGTTTCAACAATATGACCATAGTCAGTCAGTCAGTCAGTCAGTCAGTCAGTCAGTCAGTCAGTCAGTCAGTCAGTCAGTCAGTGAATGTGGGACATTCAATGATCGTGTGGCTCTCCGTGTTTTTCTCACCAGACACTCCAGCAGACGCGCTGGCCGGGCGATGATGATCATCAGCTTCCTGACGAGTTGCGTGACGAAGGTAACCTCCACGCTCTCCGAGCGCTCGTGAGCCTGGACAAACAAAGACAACAAAACAATAGGGGGGAAGGTTAGCATAGCAGCATGAGGGAAAACATTTCAGCTTCAATTTATATGTTCATTTTCAAATTCTTTAGAGAGAGATTTTCACTCAACACGAAAGTACTCAATTAGGTTCTGAGTGGGAGATGACTGACCCCTCACAATAATATCTATTCATTATTTTTAATCATATTTTCAATAATTTATCATCATGAAATCTTTGGTGACCTTGACGCCGTGCAGAGAATGTCTCTTATTACTGTGGTCGTCCTTCACAAACAAAGCACAACAGCAGCTTGAGGACAAACGGACGGTGGAGTCCGTCCCTCAGTGACACCTGAGAGGTAATCTAAATCAGAACGACCTCCGCCTCGCTCCCTGATATCCACCGTGAAATGTCTGTCAGCGTGGAGACAGAGCAATTTACCCAGCAATCCACTGTAACTGACTGGAGACGCATCTGGAGCAAACACTGATCCCCGGAAAGAAATGGGCTGGAAGTAGAGTGTGTGAGTGTGTGTGTGGGTGAAAAGTGGAAGCTGTGACAATTACAAACCACCCACTGTAAAACATGTTTCATTCACAGGGGGTAATGTCTCATGTGTGTGTGTATGAATGAATGAATGCAGCATGTATGTATGTTTCTATAATGTATGTACTGTATGAATGTGTCAGACAGAGAGTAGGCGGTGGCTCATAAACAAAGCATGGGCAGCTCGCTGCTGTTTGTCTAGCAGAGGCGTGCTGACAGACGCAGGAGGCACCGGGGCCCCGACCCACTCCTGAATTATTTATAACTGTAATGAAACCTCGAGGAGAGGGGGGGGGGGGGGTCTATATACTGTATGTGCACGCTAAATATGTATTAGGGTGCGTATATGTAAGCGTGAAGGAGACTGAATGTGTGTGTGTGAGGTGACTGTACAGGCCAGTGATCGGTGAGTAATGGACAGCTGAGGGATGGACTCCCACTGCGCAGCGGCTAATTAACCAGTCAGAGTGTATGTGTGTTGGTGTGTGTGTGTGTGTGTGTGTGAGAGAGAGTGTGTGTGTGAGACAGACTGTATATTCACTCTGCATGTCTAATGTGAGAGAGATTCCCTAGTGGATACATACACAGTATAGAAAATGGGCTTTAACAGCTTGTATGCGTGTGTGTGCTGTGTGATATAATCTGCAGATTTTAGATTATCACAAATACATTGTGTCTGCGTACATGGTGTATATTAGAGTTACATATTTTTACATAAATATTGGTTGGAAAAATCTTTTCTCGCATTGTTTAGACACACTGTAAATGAAGGATAAACTTTTACATAAAGGCTATTTTTAACTATAAAAAATAATGTAATGCTCAAAACTGTGTTAATTTTTAACACACCCACGTGTCCAGTTAAGGTTGCTCTCAACACAAACTGTGTGTTAGCACATTTAACACATGCTATATTAAATATTTCAATACAAAGGTGTTAAAAAGAACAAAGAAATACACAGCAGTGTGTTGTTTATACTTACTTTATACTTCTTTTTTTTTTCCTAAAATTATCCTAAAATGCAGTTATTGTCTGTATGCTAAAATTCTACTAAAATGCTCACAAAATAAATATTTGCATGAAATTCAGGGGAAATTTATTAAAATCATTAAAACATTTGACATGTGTCATGCAGATATAATCATAAAATATTCACGCACATATTGTGCTATTATTTATTATAATAAAAGCTAACTTAAAACACAAGTTACGTCATTTAATATTTATTATAGTTCAGTTTGATTTATTATTGTTTCTGACTGTTTTAAGGCAACATCTTTATATATTTTAGTCTTTTTTTCCCTCAACTTTTTTATATTTTTGTTAGATTTGTGTTGTTGCTTTTCTAAGGAAGTTTACATTTAAAAAAAACAAATTTAGTATTTGCTGTTAGTGTCTTTTTGACTAGTTTATTGTCACACTATAAAATGTCTCGCTCAGTAACTCATATATTGATATTCATATATACTGATTTTGATCATGAAAAAGTGAATACAAAATATAAATATTAAAAAGTAGACAAAAGGAAAGGATTTTTATCATTTAGAATTTTTTTTATCATTTCCATTCTGATGGCCTTACATCTGGACAATAACAATTACAGTACTGTGTTATTTTATGGGTTTCATACATGGTAAGCAAAAATTCAGATTTTTAAATAAAATCTTGTCACACCTGGTGCACAAATGTCAAGTGTGAAAGTGTGAAAGTTGAGCATTTTTTATATTTTTTAAATAAATAACATTAATGTTTTTTTGTCATTTAATGTGTAATAGTTACGTTTAAAAATTATAGTTAGAATAAATAGGTTAAGGTCCAAACCACAAAGGTTAAAATTATCTTTTCATTCATGCTTATTGTAACATCCATGTATTTTATACTAAAACAAACAGTCAATATAAAGTGAATATTGGATTATGGTCAAAGGTGAAAATATGTTTACTCGTCATGTGAATATGCATGACATTCCAGGAGATCAAGCATCATGTGATGTTCCCTTAGAAATGAATGGGACAGAGGTGACGTCACCTATTGTAGAGCCTATTAGGGAGCACTCATCACTTTCTCTAGGCAGGTGATGTTTCCACCTGAGTCCAGCTGAGAGCCAATTAAACCCAGATGTTTGCAGCTGTATTGGAGCCCTGATAAACATGCTGAAGGTCCAGAGTGACCGATCGGTGACAGATCACCGGAGCTGAGTTAGCACTCGGCCTTCCCCTCTGCCCTCAGGTGACCTACGGGGGTCTAACGGGGTCTCCCAGGGGTTCCAGCAGAGGATGGCCTGGATGCAGGTTGCCATGGTGACCGCTAGGCAGGTCACTAAGGCCCCCTGACAGGGATGGATGAGGGAGATGAAGAGAGGACGAGCAGTGGAGAATAAAGAGAGAGACGAAGGAGACGGGGTAAAGGTGGAGGAGAGATAAAAGACGAGAGCAGGAGCCGAGGAGGACCGAAGGAGGAGAGGTGAGCCGGCCTCCTGCGAGCTCTGTAATGGGGTCATGACACGAGGAGAGGAAGGACGGATGGATGAATAAAGGAATGGATAAGCAAGGAGGACAAAGGACTGAGACTTTTCAAGACCACAAGGAGTGGACGGATGAAAACTAGATTTAAGAGTGGTTCTATACACTGAAAACACACCTGGTATTATAACAGATGTGAACTGATGGGGGGTGTGTGAAACCTGTTTTATGAATATTTCACAATAGGAAAGCTTGAAGGCTCCATTTCCTGAAGAGAACCAAAGATACAGGCTTTCAATTTTTATATGTTCTTCTTTGTAGAATTACAGTTAAAAGGTCAATTCACCCAAATCACTGACACTATTTCTAGAAAGACAAGAAGAAATTCTTGTCACCTCCATAAAATCAATTTAATTCACTTCCATTGAATTTTGGAGGCAGATTAATAATTCAAAATCTAGGGTTGGCGATATGTGACAATATTATGATTTATAATAAATAATAAAATGTTTAATATTTTTTATTTTCCTACATAGTTTATTCTAAGGTACAGGCATCTGTTCTTTTAAAATCTCTGGTTGTGTCTGCACTTGATGAAGTACCTTGATTGTTTTTTAAGTATGTTCAGTGTTGGATCAGTTAGATCAGCCAAGAAAAACAAAACTTTTACATTTGTTTATTTTTTCGATAAATGGCTGCTCAATTAAATTTACAGAAAACTTACCATATCACATGTATTAATATAATGATACAGTATAAAGTTACATATACCCTAATAAATTCTAATATATAACAGATTTAGAAATAATATCCGTATTACCACCACTGCATGAAACCAAAAGTGTCTTGAAGGTCAGATAAGACAAGTGGAAAGTGAGCAATGATTTTTGTTTTATGTGATTTGGGTGAACTGACCCCTTAAACAACATCAGCATATCAAACCAAGTTTAGATCACTGCCCAGATACTGAATGGTTGAGCTGACAACTAAAACATCTGGGTGTCCAACAGTTCTCAAAGTTGCCCAACTAAACTCACATAGCCAAGCAATGAAGGCACCATCCACCTGTCCTTAAAGTCCCAAAGACAAAAAACTAATCATAGGCACCCTTTCAAGTTGTAGAACATCTAAAAGGAACTATATAAAACATAAATGTGTACACTGCACAACGAAAAAAAGTATTTTGTCCCTTTACTACTTCATTATTAACTGATCCAAAAGAATCTATCAAAACAACAATACATCACACCGACATGCCACCAGTAAAAATGGCCTGATGACTCATTAAAAAGTCTGAATTATTAACAAGCTACAGATAAAAAAACACCCACAGCAGTTGACTGATTACAAGAAGATTGAATAATTAATGTATTTGTCATTGACCTCTGGAGCACACTCAATTATCTTTCTGGAATATTTCCAAAAGCTGTCACACGGCTTTCAAAACAAGCTACAACAAGCTGTTATTGTTTCCAGTAAATTATAATAAAATAACAATAATAATTTCAAGGACTCTCTGTGTATATCACTGTTATTTTGCCTGAGTGTGACAGGAAGTTACAGCCCACTAAAAACAGTGAAAGATGAACAAACAGCTCCAGAAGTATCCCATAAAACTACCTAAAGCAGAACCAAAGCTGAGATGAAAGTGATTTCAAAGTTAGAGTGAGTTGATATACTCCAACTATTTATGGAACAGTATTAAGGAGTCTGACTTAAACTACAGAGAAGCTACACAGCTCTTCTTCTTTGTCATCATCAGCGTAAACACGTTTCGATGTGCCAATAAAGCTCGATCAAACCGAAATGGACTCAACTGTAAAGTCTGTGTCTGCCTCTTCCTCCTCCTCCTCCCAGCTGTGAGTGAACACCTTCCATTTGCTCCTCCTCATCACATCCTCCAGCAGCACCTCCTCCTCCTCCAGCCTCCTCTGCCACGAGACGCGAGACATGTTTCCGCCAAAAAAACAAAACCACCAAACGAGGAATTCCCATAAAAGACGCAGACGTGGAGGCTGTTTTCACACCTCCGTCCACCTGCTCACGGCCTCCATCCTCTCCTCTCCTCTGTAGGTCTGCTCCACCTGCTGCTGCTGCACTTGGCCACCCCCCCCCACCCAAAAAAAAACAGCCTAACGCCGCCTAATTGATGATGTCATCATCCAGCCCGCATTGCAGCTTCGCCGTCTTCTCCAGATGTGTTCAAGTCCAGTTCTTCACGCCCACAGAAAGCATTCGAACAGGCTTCATGCACGTACAGTACACCCACCTCCCTTCCCTGTGAGCCCGCCGGCCAATCACAACCAGAGGAATCCCCCTGAATCCCCGCCCATCCCAAAAAACCCTCCGACTGCACCTCCTTCACCCCTCCTGTTCGTCTGGGAGAGTCATCTGTCAGCCCCCGGTGACTACTGGAGTGTGAAATTAAAATCGGGAAGGATGTGTGTGTGCGTGCTCGCCTGCGTATACGTATGTGTGTGTGTCTATGATGGAGAGATAGTTTGTGTGTGTGTGTCCCAGTAGAACAGAAGGTCAATAAGAGGCCGGTGGGAGCCATAATGTCGCCCCCCCAGGCACTGAGAAACTGAGCTAATAGAGATGTCACCACTGCCACACACATGTAAATATACTTCAGCGTTCACACGCATAGAAACACAGGCGTGAATGCACAAAAACTGTCCAAAGAGGTCCCATCACGCCAAGCTGAGATTAGCAAATCAGAGTTTGTCAGTATAAACAGAGGGAGTGTGTGTGTGAAGGAATGTGTGTTTGTGTTTGTGAGTTTTATGTGTTTGCAACTGGGCCACGGTCTTTGTGCCTTCGTATGACATCACGCGGCGCTGACGGTTGTGACCATGATGAGTGAACGATGGAGCGCGTCACGCCGTGAGTTGTTCCACGGTAAACTGAGCGTGACCAGGAGGCTGCCATAGTCATGATGTCTTCATCAAGGACTTGTTATTTTAGGGGTCTGTTAAATCCTACAAATATTCAAGGGAGTTTGGTCCTTATTGCAGGATTTAAAAAAAAGATAAAGGTTTGATGGTGGCCAGTTAGTTGTGTTGAGTTTTATAAGCAAATATTGATTTATTTTTGAAGGCTATTCTTCATATTTGTTTGCATTTTTATATGTTCAGCTGACCTAACCTTGCACTGACTAAAAGCGGTTATGTTAGCAGTTAATTGGAATTCATTAATTAGGAGTTTACCAATTGAGCGCAGCAATTTGCATAATCCTTTCCAGGAACCTGCCCATCAATTACCGGCTACATAGTTCATTTCTACGAAATAATTGGGGAGCTGTGGGAGCTGTAAAATAAAGACTAAATTTGCTCACTATTTGCTACCTAGTGCATTATACAGTATATACACTCCTAACCATTTCAGTTCTATTTGTGAATAATATGCTTTATCCACAGCATGGACACAATGCAATGCTCTGCCAATGATGGATTGTGAATATTAGTCATGCAACTCTACATCTGTCAGGGATGACGCAAAATGATGCTGATTCATAAGTGTCTGGAATCTTAATTTACTGCTCAATATAGAGAAATCAATCCAGTGTTTATTATAATTTATATGGAACACTGAATGAGAGAATTAGGAGGTGATTTTGGAAAAACTGTTTTCAGAAGGGCTGCATTCCATTTAGGTTTGACTTTCTGGGACACATACTTTACACAAAGCCAGTTAAACCTTTGCTTCACCTGCTATGATGAGTCAAAATCTGAAAGGATGAATATGGATATTATCTGGTCACAAGTACTGTGTGTGTTTTGATAAATTAACTTAATTTACTCCTAAATTTATCCATCCATGATAGCTCCAAATGTTTTTTTTGTTTTTGTTTTTATTTTATTTCACTTAATTCCACTCTCTCTTCCTTGAGTCTTTCCTTTAAATGTTGTTTTTAATGCCTTTTATCCCTCATGTAAAGCACTTTCAATGGCATTTGGGTTTTACTGCTGCTACATAAATAAGCTTGTCTTGTCATGTAGCCATTTAACAATTAAAAAAATACATATATTATATATTAAAATAATAATTTCTCCCCTCAAATATTCCATCTTGAGAGGCTACATTTTTCTGTATTTTCTACAAGACATTTCCTTTCTTTTTACTGTTTTAATGTACTATTTTGAACTTTTCTGAGAAGATATTTTTGAAACTTTTTTGATATAAAAATGCTCTAGGAGTGCCATCAATGCCAATGAATTTAAATGTTACAGATAGGATAGATTTTTACCTTTAAGAGACTCTTTGTTTACTTGAAAACACAACTGTCTGTCTGCAGGGCAGTGAATGAGCTGTTGCTCCACTTACATCTTGCAGCAGCTTCTCCAGGTTCTCCTGGAGCTCGTAGAAGTAGCGCGAGGTGATGAGGCCCTCTCTGCTTTTCTCCAGGCAGTCTCTGGACAGCTCTATCAGCTGATGGTGGATGAAGCTCAGGACCCCGTCGGCCAGCGGGCACACCTTATCCGGGGTCGAGGAGCAGAGCAGCTCAGCCAGACGCTCTTCCATTTGAGCCGTCGCCTGAGGGGAGGAGAGGGGAGCGGGGGGGGGAGGCGATTAGAGGAGGGGGGGAGAGGGATGAGTCACAGTAGAGGTGCACGCATACCAGACATATGGAGAGACAGACGGGACCAAAAAATTATTATAATAATCATATATTAGAATAAATCCCTTCTAAAGAAATACTTCATAATTAAAGAAATATTTGAAACACATGAGAAAAGACTCCATGCGCCGTATTATGATAATAAAAGCATCCTGATACAGTCATAATACCATATTCATACAAAAATATAAACAAATATTCATAAAAACTAAAAAAAATTGAAATCTGAGACCTTTTGATCTGTTATGGAACGTTACTAATTGCTTTTATAGACCACTGTCATATTTATTTGCTGTTATTGCAAACTCAACACCTCCTGTAGCTGCTTCACAGTAAAAGCCCTCCAGCAAAGAGCAGTGATTGACCCTTTTTATGCCTAAAACTACATAAACTACATCAAAATCAACTTGTTTTGTGAACAGATCTACATACATGTAACTGCTTATTACAATTTGGTTTTAGTTTCAAACTTTCAAAACACATAATCAAGGTAAACAACACTTTTTTTTCCTGTGACTTGTTTCCAGGTTTTGCTGTGCATTCTCCTCCCTGTTCCTGCTCTGCTACATCCACAGTGACTTTATTCTGTACAGGAAGTGTGTCTGTGCAGTACAAACCTTGGGAAACCTCTCCTTGTACACATGGTTCATCATCACGATCTCGTGGTCGAAGGAGATGGGCGAACGCCCGGGGCTGGAATGAAACAGACAAACACAGGTGAGTGGAGACGCTCAGTGGTCATTAAAGCCTTAATGCCTCAAAGAAATTAAATAACATAAATTAAAAGCAGCCTATCATCAGCCTTCATATTTCATGATTAAAAATTGAACTTCCACAATTATTATAATTTAAGCCATTAGTTCTGTGTAAAAAATGTAAATGTCATTGAGTGCATTATTTTCATGCCATTTGTGCATGCAGACAGAAGCTCAGCCAGAGCACCACTCTATAGCTGCCCACACAGGATCAGTGGCAACGTTGCTTTGTGCTGGCTGTGCCATTGTTTTCCTATGGGGAGAGCGGTGCCACCCGACTAGGCGGAAGCGCTACCCCTTGGCATGGTGCACCGCTCGAAATCGCCACCGAGCGCTGAGCTCAAAGTTCAAATTATTTCAACTTTGACCTTGTAACCAATGAGATAACAGCTGCAACTGTTGTTGTTGCCTAGAAACAATACATGGCATTCCTTGCACACTTTTCGATGACATATTATAACTGTGCTGCCTCTGCGCCCTACCTTGCGGTGAGCTTTATGGAGCCAGAAATTCAGAAATCAGAAGAAGTTTTTTGGCGTGTGTGCCCAGTGTGAAACTTTTATCGGATTCGAATGGGTGCCATCTTGGAAAATCCCCTACATTTAAAATCTAAGAACAAACTAGATTTACCGCCTCGTGGTTGTATGTCTCCGCCAACCAGTCAAGTTGGAGTTTACATCCAATGTCGGTCCAAAATGTCAGCACCTCAACATTTAATCCTGTTAGATATTTGCGTGAAATTGTCATAATTAGCATATGAATTCTTGAGTAATGGCCAAAAATGTGTTTTGTGAGGTCACAGTGACCTTGACCTTTGACCTACAAATTGGAATCAGTTCATCCTTGAGTCCAAGTGGACGTTTGTGCCAAATTTGAAGAAATTCCTTCAAGGCGTTCCTGAGATATCAGGTTCACGAGAATGGACTAGATGTACATATGTACAACCCAAAAACATAACATCACCGGCGTGGAGGCATAAAAATCACGTTTTGCTCACAGCTCATGTTCACATTGAAGCCATTGGCTGTGACAAAGGGTCACAAGTAGATATTAATTTGTTTTAAATCATATCACAAGTCCATATGTCACACATCTATACACATCTACAGTTTACAGTATATATCTGCTCAGTGTGCATACTGTAGCACTTAGCAGGACTGTAGTAGCATTGTTAGCATTACGATTACCTTTGCTGCACACCAAGTACATGTCTTCATCATCAGGTAGTAGAAACCTGATGCTGGTGATGCTATGTGTGTAAGTAAATGTATTTAGCAGAAAAACTGACCCAACAGGTATCAATATATATAACCATATTTGGGGTTATTTCAGGGATTGAAACATACGGATCAATGTTACATTTGAGTCACAGAGATAAGCGCTCGTATTTCTGAAAGATAAATCCTTCTTCCCTCTCCTACAAGAGGGAGTGCTGCTTGTCCCCGGGCACAACCGACCAGACTGCATGTGATATGCAGGATTGGTCAGGTCATCGGAGAGCAGGGGAATAAAAGCTGGATGGTGGCCACACACACTAAGGGGACCTTGGGGTCTTCATCATATATGTGTGTCTTCAGCGGTGTAAACCGAAGGACCATGACAACCTCTGGACTCACATGGCTGCACACACAGAGCAGCACAAAGGTAACGCTTCTGGAGACCGGCGGACCTCGGACACCGTGTGTGTGTGTGTGTGTGTGTGTGTGTGTGTGTGTGTGTGTGTGTGTGTAGCTGTCAGTAATAAACCGAGGCTGTCCGCAACTCTACTGCCTCACTGCAGCGAGAGTCCGTCAGTTCTCAGGGGGGGTTTCATGACCTGACGGACTGACAGTGATGTCTCCTTCAGTCTATAGCGGCTCCAACAGAATATCAATCCATCCGTCTTTCACACGGTGGACTCCATCTTCTCTCTATTTCCCTCCTCCTGGGACTCATCTCTTCTCCTATTCTATCACACACCACCCCCCCACCTCCAACATTTCTCTACAATGGGACAAAATAGCGACAGCAGCAATATCCTTGACCTTTCTATGTCTCACTTTCAGGAGAATAGGGGATGACGACAGGTGACAGGCAGTGTGTGTGTGTGTGTGTCATGGGAGAGGAATTTCATTCCAGGCAATTTTAGGCTTTGTTAGCCTGCTGTATTATTCATTCCATCCATTTATGACTGTAAACATTTCCTCTTTAATATTGCAGCTGCAATTTTAGTGTTTGGTACACACGAAAACAATCTCCACGTTAATAAATAGTCAATCAATCTGACAATCTTCCAATGCCAGTTTGTTTTTAGATATTTTAAGAATCAAGACTTGTTTTCTTGATATCAATTCTGTCTTGTTTTACAAAATACACTCATTCATATGTAGTTAAAAAATACTAAAAGAAAGTAAAAAGCACTGAGAGGTAGTGGGATTATCTCACCACAACTTGCACATTTTCTTCTTTTTTCAGGAACCGAATAAACCACATATTGTTGATAACTATTTTTCATCTCATGCACCTGTCATTAAGACTTTATCGTATTTGAATGGTGAACCTGAAATCAAATGACTAAGACAAAAAATATTTTACACAAAAAAATATAAAAAATGTCAATACAATATAAAATAATATTAATCAAAAATAAAGAAATAACCAAATTGAATAAAATGAAACAAAAAAATACTATAAATAAAATACAATATAGAAAATATAACTGAAAGTATCTTAAAAAAGCCTTTCCTAATTCCTAGAGAGGTGGGTAGGTGAGGTAAAAGAATTTGGGGCTCCAGATGTCTTTGTATGAGATGTTAGTATGAGTCATCGGTACACACACATACACACAAACACACTAGCGCGCGCACACACACACACACACACACACACACACACACGTGACCAGTGCGATGAGGTAATGCTGTAAGTCATCCATCGGCAGCTCACAGTCCAATTACCAGCTTAATAGGAATGAGAGCAGCCTGAATGTGACGAATGAGCCAAACCTCATGGAGGCCGTTTATCATTACGCCAACACATACGCTGACAAGTAACCACACACACACACACACACACACACACACACACACACAAAATACAACACGTAACTATGCTTCCATTTTTCTTTTGTTTTCACCTGCTTTGTTGTGATATTAGTTTTGTTCATATCCAACTATATACTGCAGGAATAAAGCAGAGTTTCACCCAAATTACAATAGAAACAACATGTTTTCTCTCTGGTGGTATCTAGACAGGCCATTAGTTTTAGTTTTGAGGTATATGCTTCTGAGATTTCTTCCTTCACCTCAGTATATTATACATATTTCGTTTTATGTAATCTAAGTTCAAGTGTGTGTGTGTTTCCACTAGGGCAGGGGTTCTCAAACTTTATGGGCCCAGGGACCCTTACAGGGGAGAAAACTTGCCAAGGACTCCCTAATAATCGTAACACTGATTAAGCATATGCCTTTTGTACTCTTAGATGCCGCTGGAACTATTGGTATTCTAAATCCTTCAATTTCGCTAGTTTTGGCTTAGCGTCACTTGACGATGTGGACTTACTCAAATATTTCTTCATCCTCGCCAGCCAGCTAGCTGGCAAAATAAGCTAAGCTAAGCTAAGCAGCAGCAGGAACAGTTTGTTGCTCCCTGAGTGAAGTGACTGATTCATGACAGATTGATGTGATGTTTCACAATCATATCAGAGTTTCTATTGGCCCAAAGCTAACATGGGTGGGAGTAATGGACGGAATATTCTTGTTTTATTGGTGCAAATGGTCCACATCTAGAGATATTAACTTTTTAATGATACAGCACAATTTTATAATTTATAGCACATTATTTTGTGGACCCCCTGGAAGAGTTCCACGAACCCCTGGGGGTCCCCGGCCCCCACTTTGAGAATCACTGGCCTAAGGGCCAATATAGTTAAAGTTATAAAGAAACTCCAAGGGACAGTGGTTTCTGCTAATCAGTGCTAAACTACTGCCAGTGAAACTCCTGCCAAGATATTTTACACTGAAAGCTTGCAGCAGCTCAAAGAGCATAATCCCTTTCTTTTCTGGTAAGCATTTAATGTGAAAATAAACAGGAAAAGTTGAGTTAGCTAACCCAACACTGATTGAAAAGAACAGCGTGGAAGAAGTGTTTGGAATTAATTAGTGGATGAGAACAATCTCTGTTAAAAAGAGACAGCAATACTCTAAAGGTAAGTTTTTATGTATAATTTGGGTGAAGGGACCCTTTAAACAAAGCACAGCTCAACTGTGTGCCCACACACACACAACACACTCAACCGTTACTGATGTCAATCACTCGGAGGTCCAACACGCTCAACTTTAAAACTCTCCTTTCATGTTCTTGTTTCTTGAAAAAGAAAAATCGATCAAAAACGCGGACAGCCGGCTCTGCCGCCGGGCTCAGTGATTAAAGGTTAGCCTTGACAGAGATGGATTCAGTGCCAGAGGCTGTTATGTACATTCTTTAATTTTCACAGAATATCTTCTCCTTCTTCTCTCAGTGTTATTCTTCTTGTATGCTCGTGGCTGCGAGCAGCCTGAGCCTTTATTAAAATAAAGCTCCCGTTCAGAGCGAGCTGCGGCGGAGGTCGGAGTGAAATCCCCGGGATGAATAACACGAGGAAGCCAGACAAAGGCTAATTAGAACACGGCTATATTTCTACTGTAATGGGAAATAAAAATCGCCTCGCGGCAATCCCTGCGAAAGACGCCTTCGTCATTATTTTGAGAAACGACCTTGGAAACGAGGCTTTGGAGGAAGTTGCGGGAGAGCACTTTTGTTCTAGTGTAGGGCAACAAGTTCAAAAAGTGTGAGAAAGAAAGGAAATATTTATGAAACAGAATATAAGATCAAATTTCAACCCCCCAGGGTGTTTTATAAAATTGGATAATTAAAACATAGTTGGAAAGGCTTTTTTCTTTTCTCCCCCAGCTAAGTGGCGATGTCACATGCGATAAAGGCACTCAAAATGCAAAAGAGCTTATTGGTAGGGAGGGTAATTGAAGTAAATCAGATGAGACAGTGAATCAGATGGTGACGGTGAGGCGGGTGGGAGGAAGAGGTGAGGAGGGGGAGACAGGCTGTGTGTGTGAGAGAGAGAAAAATAACATTGATGCTTCACAACTGAGGCGGGCGACTCGGGAAATGAGAGGCCTAATTGACCGTGACAGAGAGCCGGGCAGAACGGGGATGAGGTGTGTGTGTGTGTGTGTGTGTGTGTGTGTGTGTGTGTGTGTGTGTGTGTGTGTGTGTGAGAGAGATCAGTGCTGTGATTGTATGTGTTCACCACAGAAAACCACAAGAAAATATCTTCTGAAAAATCTCCTGAAACCACAAAGCAGCAGGAAGATGCTCTGGTGAAATTTGGTGGAATTTGATTCTATAACAGTAGAGGGAGAACCAGACCTTTATCTAAAACAGGCTTATTTTAGAGACGAGCCTTTATTCCTGTTATATATACCAGTATATCTTATTTAATTTAAGTAAGACATAAAGAAAAAAGTCTGATTGTATAGAAGTCTGTCAGAAAATGAAAATTAATTTTTAGGAGACCAAAATGTTACAATTAACTTTCTTCAACTGAAAACACACTGCGAAAGGGTTAAAGATGAAAACACGGACAACGCCGTGGCAGCGACCTGTCAATCAAAAGGTAGACACGCCCTAAAGCATACCCTGCTTTATGGTTTATTTGACTCTAAATGTGACCATCATTTACTAAATGAACATCATGCTGTATTGAAGAAGACTTGAAACTAGTGATTGAGACCATAACCTCATGTTTACAATGTTTACTGAGGTAATAAATCAAGTGAGAAGTAGGGTCATTTTCTCATAGACTTCTATACAATCAGACTTCTTTTTGCAACCAGAGGAGTCGCCCCCTGCTGGCCATTAGAAGTTTAAGGCACTTCCGCATTGGCTTCACTTTTAAGACCCTGATGTTGCCCACTGACCAGGACATGAAAAGACTACGCCCCTTGAGAAAATGGAACGCTTTTAATGTGAAATATCTGCACAGGAAGCTCTTTCGTGGACTAACTGTAATGATGACACAGTTTCAAAATTTTTGGAATTTCGAAGTGGAATTCCTGTACCATTACAAGAAATAGAAAGAAAATGACAATATACAGTACCTACTAGACTTGCAAATATTTAAAGTTAGAATAAGGTCCAATTGTTTTTAGTTATTCATTTTTCCATAATTGTACGTCTAATCTCCCTATGTTGTTGTGATTGTGATTTCCTGTATGTGACTTGGCTGCTGCGGTTCTGCAATTTCTCACTGGTATTAAGTATTCTCTCTACTAAAATTACATACTCCTGTGATGAGTTAAAACCGGAAGATAAATCTGATCTGACTCTGTGGCAGTTTGGAGATTTTAATACATGAAAAATATGAGTTAGAATATGTTTGCTTACTCTGACACCACGCGGCAAAAGAGCTAGTTTTGTATATATTACATGAGTGCTTCTATGTATGATATGATAGAATAGAGTATGTGGTATCCCAGACAGAAAGTCAATGGGGTGCAGCAATTAAAGCCTGTAAACGGTGGCACATGAATGATGGATGAGTGTATGGAAGAGTGGATGGTGGACAGATGAGAAGGACAGGGAGTGATGAGAGGTGATAGATATACTGCAGAAACTAAACTGGACAAGAATGGGCTGAGAGAATACAAATTAGACACGAACAGAGAAACTGTTAAATGATAGAAAAGGGTGACTGCCATCACTCACAGCAGAGTCATTAAATTTGCATAGAATTGTGCTCTGCCCCTCATTTTCATTTGTTCACTCTCTCTCAAACACAGACACACTTGTTCCTCCCCCCCGGGTCCAATCATAATCATCATCATCAGCTCTCCTCTCAGCCATTCCTCTGCTCCGTACTGTCTGTCTCATTCGCCACTTCCTCACACTAGTATCTTCATTAGGGTATTTTATCAACTTGGAACTGGATCCAAAAGTGAACTGGCTAATAGAAACCGACCCCTAAATCCTCAGTCTACCCCTCTGTTGGTTATTTATCTGCACTTGCAGACCGTCTGCAGACTTCTCACTAAGAGCTTTTTAATGACACTCACTGCTGGCGGACTAATATGATGTCAGGCTTTCCACTGAGGCTCATCCACCCCTCACATGAGGGGGGCGACTGTTGGCTGCAGCCGAAAACACTTTTCAAAGTCACCTCCATGTGTATTAACTTACAACTCCATCTATGTAATTGCAGCACTTTGGTTTAATCAGCTTTTTCCTGATATTTCTGATAAATATGGAGTCAGATCAGTGTCAATATAAATGAATGCACACAGAAGGATTCACAAATGTATTTCATCGTGGATGAAACTTTCAATCCAGTTGCTGTATCCCTTTGTTTGGATTCTTTTGGGGAGCTTTACAGACTCATCTATCCACGTTTCACTGTTTCAACACTTATAGGTCGCCAAAGCTAAATGTCCTCTTTATCCATCCATGTAGCTGTCTGACTAACGTTACGTTCCGCGTTCACCCTGTGGACAGGGTTCCTACACATTTTCCATTTCAAAATTTCCTAACTTCTTGGTAGATTTTTCAGACTATATTTGACTTTTTGACTTTGTGAATTAGGGTGCAGAGGATGCTGTGACAAGAGTACAGTGCTTCCCCATGGTTGAGATGTCAAACGATTTTACACAAAGTTTGTATCCAGCTCTCTTTTCCCATTTGGAATTGTTAACCAATCAGGCTTTGTATTTGGGATTGTCAAGCCAGCTCTCAGAAAACATTCATTTACCCATTGTGGCCATTCAGTCCACAGTCCTATGCAGAAAGATGGAAGACGTTGTATTGTCAAACAACTTGCAAACTTGTGGCAATGCTGCTCTAGGTGAAAAACAATTATGCCACCCCTTTATTAGCAACAGGGACAGAAATCCATCCCGGGACGTTGGGATGGAGAGGCCTTTAATGCGAGCGCTCATTGGGTGCGAGCCGAAAAATTACATGTAGTAATTTTAACACTAATACAGTTTTTGTGGAATAAAGAGAATCTGACACTTCATAATGGATGATACCTCCTCAGTTTGTATAAGCACGTCGCCACTTCACTGAATTAAAACAAGACCGGCCAGCTGGAACACTAGCCACAGTTCATCATGTACAAAAATGCAGTGAAGTTCACACATGAAAAGCAGTTTGTAAATGCAGGTTCAACAGTTTGTATGTGAATGTAACAACATCCAAATATGTTTTTGATGAAAATCGCAAATACTTTTAAATACATATATTTGTGGATTTCTATTACATTTATTTAAAACAAGAAATATTTGTGTGTGCATCAAATATAGATTTATGAACCTTATTTTTGGGATTTTTGTTACATTTATATATGAAGAATAACTGTTTTTGTGTGCATTGAAATTTTTTTTTGTGTAGAGTCTTTTATATGTAAATCAAAAAATATTTTTGTCAATCCTGATCTGACTCCATAGATAAAAGCTGGAACATTTTATAACATCTCATTCTCTACGTTTTTACTTTTTTTGTATGAAAAATTCATCTTTTACTATTTCATGATTTCTAATTTTCCAGAGAGAAATAGAAGTTATATACGGACACAGGGTGTTGGTGGATTCCCTGAGATGGCACTTCTTTACACACACACTCAAACAAACACACACACACAGAGCCTGACATCAATCAACAAACGCAGTGGGACTCTAATCAGATACACACCATGCAGCTCGGTCTCGCCTCCTTTCATCTCAGAGGACGAAAGAATTCAATATCTGCCCGTAAAGAAACAGAGATAAAGATGGGGAGAAAGCTGCTGAGAAAAGAGATGGAGATGGAGGTGAGGCTTAGTGTGGGTGAAAAATAAAGAAAAGTTTAAGGAAGGATGACATAGAAAGGGAGTGATAGGCTGAAAGCTGGTAAAAGAAAGGGTGAAGTGGGTGAAATCTACACACAGATGGAGGATTGTGAAAAGATAAAGATATTTGAGCTGGAGGTGGACAGAGTGAATGTAACACAGGAGGACAGACAGATCCGCAAGTGGACAGGTGGGTGTCACTGATATAAACAATGAGGACTTTCTACTCGCTCCGACCTGTCATGGGCATGTCAGGGGGGATGAGTCTGACCTTTCTGGAGACTGACTCACAAACACAAACAACCCTGGGCGACAAGGTGTGCTCATGTTTGTTCGTCCTATGTATAGGATGTATTCACGCCACATCAGTTGCTGCAGAGGCACAGACGGGGCTTTGCACGGTGTCTGTGTGAGTGTTTGTGAAGTGTAACTTCAAGCTCCTACCTGAGGCTGCGGGAGCGCGGTCTCATGGCGGGGGAGCGGCGTCCCTCCTCGTCCGTGATGCTCTCGGAGCTGAAGTGCTTGGTGAGGAAGTGCAGCTCGTCCGGAGTGGGCTGGAAGGGCAGCTGGTGGAGCTTCTCCTGAGATGAACAGGAGGACTGTGAGAGGAGGAGCACAGAGGGAGCACAGATTACAACCAGCGCTGGAGCTACTGCGGGGTTAGGCTGGAGCTATAGGCTAAACACCAGGGCTGGGCCAGGACAGGTGGGTTAGGGAGAAGAGAGGACAGGGAAGGCAGGTTACATTCAGCACTGGAGCTTTGGCAAAATATACAGTCATTACTAGGGGTTTAAGAAAATATCGTATCACGATATTATGTTTTGTGATACTCGATCGATTCTCAAAAACACTGTATCGAGTTTTAATTAATAGTTTAAAGGAAAAGATTAACTCAGTCATTACTTTTACATTTAATTTGCAAAGATATGTGCCCTCTCAAAGTAGTGCTATGATGTTGGATGTCACAGGGACTGTGATAAATTGCATAAAAAAGTCAACTTTTTTTTTTTAAATTAGATTTTATGCATATGGTGGTGTGTTCTTTATACTACGACAGTTTTTCCTAAAAATTTGATTTAAAAAAATCGCAATACATCGCCTTTCTTTCAGTATTGCAAATATTGAATCGGAACCCCTGTATCATGATACGTATCGTATCACCAGATTCTTGCCAAACACAGCTCTAGTTAGTCATTACAATGATTTTGAAACAGGTGTTATACATTTAAATGTATCCCACTTTTAACCTACATGTCTAAAGTCTGTTGACCTGTAAATTACCAAATCAATCATTACGGGGCACTGAGGGAAGTCCTTTTCGTCTAACAAGTCATTTCTTTTCCCCTCTGTACATGCAGGGAGCTAGCAGGCATGCTAGCAGTCTGGAGCTACACAGTTAAGAGCTCGCACAGCCGGCTAACTCCGCTCGCTGCCTTTGAAGCATGCTGAGCCTCATTCTACAGGCGGCAGGCACAGAGAGAGCGCACACCAGGGTATTAAGAAGAGAGATGAAGGAACGGCAGAAGGTAAAGGAGAAGGAGAGGGATTAGACCAGAGGGACTGATGATATGTCCCTGGGAGGGAAGGAAGGAAAAAGAGGAGAAGCAGAAGTACACTTGAGGGCATCAGAGGAGGAGGAAGTGAGGCGAGGAGAGGACTGTATCATAGCTGAGGGAAGATGTGTTGGCTTGTTGCTTTGCAGTAAAGTCAGAGGCAGCAGAGAGTATTTATTTCTGTTTTTTTGGGGATCCACAGATCATTATGAAACACATACAATTACATGCAGAGACATAGAGTAAAGATATTTACCGAGACGGTGGAGCTGGGAGTGTTGGTGCCATAGCCAGAGGAAGGCAACGAGGCCAGAGACCAGCGTCTGCCATCCGTCCTGAGGGAGAGACAGACAATAAAGGCATGAAGACATCAACAACAAACATCCACTTTTAAAAAAATATTTAAACACATATTCCATAACAGCCATATCAAGGAGATGCAGCACCATCACAGACAGCAAAATAAAGTGTTTCAGCTGAAGGAGGGAAAATGCAAACACAAGGATAACATAGACTCAAAAGTGCAGGCAAAGTCACGAGGAGGATCCACTGAGACTCTGCAGACATGAGGTAAAGCATGACGGAGTCCAAACACCTTTAGGATTGGATGTTGTCTAAGCTGCAGTTATTCTGTATCTTTGTCATTGTCAACACATCTCATAAATAGACTCAAACCAACAACATGTTAGTCCGTCTCTCAATACTTTCTGACGTCCTGTCTGTGGCTCTCAGCGCCAAGCCCATTGGTTCCTACTGAAGATGTACATCTTTAAAAACAGCTCACAAATATACAGTTTCACTTTTAAAAAAAGACTCTGTAATTTCCTTAAAGGGATAGTTTGGGTGTTTTGAAGTGGGGTTGTATGATGTACTTATCCAAAGTCAGTGTATTACCTACTATAGATGGAGGTCAGCACGCCCCCAGTTTGGAGAAGCATATTAATAAGCAATATTTTCACTGGTTTACCTTGCCCTGAGACAGCTATACAGTCTATGTTTCCGATGGGGAACTGAAGCTCTCGCCAAAGCAACCAGACTACATTGAAAAAAAAGAGAGTAATTTCACCTCGCAGAACGCAGGAGTTGCTGGTCTATCGCTGCCTTGATTGGTTAGTTTGTTTGTGTTATTGTGTGACTTTGGTGAATCCGAAGTAACCAAAGTCACACAATAGCACAAACAAACGAACCAATTGAGGCAGTGGAAGACCAGTAAACCCCCGTGTTCTGTGAGGTAAAATTACAGTTTTTTCCAATGGAGTCTGGTGGCTTTTTGGCGAGAGCATGGATGGATACAATGGCTTCAGTTCCCCGTCGGAAAGGGCTGTTTGACGGCAAGGTAAAGCCGTGAAAATATTTCAAATATAGCGTACACTTAAAGTGATATTGACTTCTTTAGGTGGTCCATTCTTTTAGGTGTCTAAAACACATTTTGATGCCGGCCCCCATCCATAACAGTACATTGCTTTGCTCCAGTACGGTAGCTCGTATTTGTTTCTTCAAACTGCAGGCGTGCCGACCGTCATCTACTGTAGGTAATACATTGACTATGGATAAGTACCTCATACAACCCCACTTCAAAAGATCGGAACTATACCTTTAAACAGTGGCTCACTGTAGTTTTTAATCAAACAAACAGGAGGAAATAGTGCTTTTGTTGGGGACTATTTTCAGCGGTGGATGAATCCACATTTGGTGCTCTAGTGAGTATTTGTGGCAGCAGGACGGTGTGTGTGGGATTGAGTCAAAATAATGTGTTCATGGTAATGAAGGAACATGTCACCCAGTGTAACAGTGTGGCTAATTGATTTGTTTTTAATAGTTTCTGGACAACAATGGAGCTCTAAAGCACAGAGGAAGAAGATATATCAGGCTCTGATACACACACAGTACTTGTTAGTAGATACATTCACTGTTGGTTTGGTCTTATCATGAGATTTATTGACAATAAAAATAGAGAATATCACCAGCCCTATCCTTTAAGGAACAACCATCATTTAACTCAGGATTTCTCAACATTTTGTGACCCATCTCCTCTGCTCTTTATGGTCCCAAAGATTCTCATGACTCCAGAGAGTTTTTTTTGTTTTGGGGAAGGCTCAGTGAGTGTCACAGCAGTTGTTCCTCTTTTCAATCTGATTCATGTGCAGTGTTCGGCTGAAGAAGAGGAGACCCTGCAGGGTGCTTGTTGATGCCATTCAGTGTGTGTGTGTGCTCAGCCATGCAGCACGGAGGGCAGGAAGAAGGCGGCAGAAGGAGGGAAGGAAAAGGTCTGAGGTCAAAACTGAGAGGTTACCTGTCAGCCCTGTGTCCGTGACTGTGAGGGAGACAAGACAGTGGGTTTCTTTTTTATAGCTGTTAGCAGCTGTCACTGACACACACACATTCTCCAAGCCTGTCCCAGCACTCAAGTTTTTGATTGTTTGAACAATTAAAAACAGGTCACAAGCAATGAAATAATAGTAATAGTAATTCAGCTGAGCTAACCCAAGACAAACACACAACCCAACTACATGCCTTAAGACTTCAGTGGCTGCAAGGGGTTGATTCAGTTCACATCATGTTACTCTAATAATACAATATATAGTTAACATTAAGGCTGCAACTGGTGATTATTTTCATAGTTGATTAATCTGTTGATTATTTTCTTATTGTCCGATAGCCCAAGATGACGTCAAATGTC
>CAKAKR010010001.1:4108-16641 GCA_916700685.1 Adelosebastes latens | reverse complement strand
CTGAGAATATCTAGTAAATGTACAGTGGACGTTTGTGCAGAAATAAATGCTGCAGCTCCTCCAGACCAACAGAGGTTTCCCGTGTCTTGTGAAGTGACAGGGCTCCGCAGAGAGAAACGTTATCGTCTCCGACCAAAACTCCGGTGTCTCCTCTGTTCCCTCCGGCCGCGGTCGGGAGGATGAGGCAGGAAAAGCCAACAGTAGGATCAGCATTGATTCATGGAGAGACCTTCGTCTGGTCAGCCAACATTACTGCCAAGCAGCTGAAATATAGAGTGATATTGTGCTTTTAGCTGACGTGTGTCGCCTCACTGTTTTGACGGATGCTCGCTCACATTCAGGTAGCGCGTGCACACGGGCGAGCGCGAGCAACAGGACGCTGACTTTCGTTGACTTAACGGCCACAGGTGTCGCTGTTACAACCAATTTCTGATTCTTACAAACAGTCCCTTTAACATAATCACTGTTTTAGGTGAAACTCATTAGCTCCATGGAGATTCTCTTGACTGGATGAGAAATTTAAACCTGATCGACCGACCTGGTCGACCTGGTCGACCTGGACCTGCTTGTTTAGCCCTTCAGCTATTGCCACTCCCTTAAGGACAGGTCTAACCTCATTCTGCAAGTCACGAACCAAATACCAACAGCTACTTTGACTTCTGTCGAAACAAATAAGTTTGATGATGCCGCTGAAACTCAGTGGAGCTCAAATGAGGAGTTCCTGTCGTGATTATGAAGGCATCAATGCAGCGAATGTGCAAGTGATCGGCCTACTGCTGAGCTGTAGCCTACTGCTTTATTTCTTGCTTTTAAGAATAGTTAGACATGTTTGGAAATACACTTTCAATTTGCCTTCTTGCCGAGAGTTAGACGAGAAGATCGATACCACTCTGCACTCTAAACACGATTATGTTGGCTTAGCACAGGGGTCTGTGACCTGCGGCTCCAGAGCCACATTCAGCTCTTTAGCTCCTTTCCAGTGGCTCCCTGTGGAGTTTTAAAAATGGAAATGAAAAGCTGTCTTTGTTTACATTTTCATTTTTATTTATCATTGTTGTAGGTCTATGGTACGACGGTACGACGGAGTATTAGGGCCACATTGAGGGAAAAAAAATAAATCTGAGATTTCAAGAATAAAGTCATAATATTACGAGAATGAAATAAAATAAAAATAAAATTTTACGTGTTATTTTTTTTTTCTCGTAAAGTTATGACTTTATTCACGTAATATTACAACTTTTTTTCTCGTAAAGTTATGACTTTATTTTCGTAATATTACGACTTAATTTCTCGTAAAGTTATGACTTTATTCACTTAATATTACAACTTTTTTTCTCGTAAAGTTATGACTTTATTCTCGTAATGTTACTACTGTATTTCTCGTAAAGTTATGAATTTATTTTCGTAATATTACGACTTAATTTCTCGTAAAGTTATGACTTTATTTACGTAATATTACGTCTTTTTTTCTCGTAAAGTTATGACTTTATTCTCGTATTATTATGACTTTTTGTTCTCGTAAGGTTATGACTTTATTCTCGTAATATTACAACTTTTTAGTTGTAAAGGCTGAGGCAGGAAAAGCCAACACTAGGATCAGCACTGATTCTTGGAGAGACCTTTGTCTGGTCAGCTAACATTACTGCCAAGCAGCTGAAATATAGAGTGATATGGTGCTTTTAGCTGACGTTTGTCGCCTCACTGTTTTGAGCGATGCTCGTTCATGTCTATCGAGAGCGAGCACAAGCGTGAGCCCGAGCAACAGGACGCTGACTTTTGTTGACTTAGCGGCCACAGTGTTTCGCTGTTAACAAGCAGTTTCTGATTCTTACAAACAGTCCCTTTAATAAAAACACATCAAAATTCCAGTATATAGACTGGAAACAGTGACATGGGGGGGATTTTGTCATTGCCAATGTCAGGCTGTAGCTGCAGCATAAAACCACAGATGATAACATAGCATATATCTAAACAGTAAAAATCCTTGGGTTAAATGTACCTATAGTGGGTCTTGGTGTTATTTTTATTATATTGTTGGATTACTGGATTAAAACAAGCCCTTGTCCTGGGTGGTTTTCTAACCCATTATTGCATCTGTGTTATCTTGTTATCTCCACATCCGGTCAATTACTTGTGTAATTTTTAGTGCGTAAATTCCTCCCAATTCCTGGACCCAGCAAGGGTCCTATGGAATTCTCAATGTTTTTGTCCGCCTCTAATGGAAACCAGTCAGGGAAAATGATTAAAAATATATATAAATAATGAACACATATCCGTGTGGTTGCCCCTACCTCAGATGAATTTGGGGTCTCAAGTGTGCGTGAAAGAAGCCCATGTTGAAAAGCAAACTCTTTTGCTTCTTCCACTAAATAGTTTAGTCTGTCAGGATTTAAGATCAGCTGCTGGAGAACTGCTTCTGTTGCCATGACAACTAGCCTGAGAAGTAAAAACACTAAACAGATTTCACAAAAAAGAAATGAACAGAACAGGAAACACAACGATGTTTCAAGTCGGAAACGTAACTTACTGTATATCAGGGCAAAGCAGTCTAAATGAGTCGAACTAAAGGAAACACAGAGAGAAGCCCCGTGGCTAAGCTTGTGACTGTCACACTGCATAGTGGCAACCAGACAGCTAAAGAAGCCAGCTGTTTATTACTTATCATTTCATAGGTAACTGAGTGAGTCCGCAGATGTCAGCTGATATTACAAACCCATAGACAGAACAGCCACAGTTCTGAGAACAAGACCCATAGGTTCAGTCCAGTTCTGAGGTCTCTACACTTGTAGCAGAAAGGGGGAAAAGAGGAAAAACACAGAATAGCCCTTTTCCACCCTGACAGGAAAAGAAGGAGGAGAAACTGAGGAGATAAATGAGACACACCTGTGAGCTGGGGGGGAAGGGGAAATCAGTTCAATCAACTAAAGCAGCATGGAGGAGAACAGAGAGAGGAGTGAGAGGGGCTAAAGGAGGAACTAATCTCAGTCGAATTCAGTTTCTGGAGATCTTTGTAACTAAAGCAAAACAGTGACATATATGAAGTTAAACTGAGCAGCAAAGGAGCCAAGAACCGGCTGAAATTCAATGAACTGGCTTGGACAACAAGGCACTGTTGGAGGTGTGTGGATCCCTGGAGCTGGTGGTTAACTGGATTCTTGTTCAGCTTGGACCTGTTGGGACGCTACTGAGGTCTCCTTGCCTTTGTTGGGCCATTAAGATCAGTTTTTACACTCTCCAGGCTTCTCCCTCTTTTTCTTTGCCTTGCTTGAGACATTAATCTATACATTACATGGTAGTAACACTTTGCAGGTAAGGCTGAATTCAATGATTTAATAACAAAAAAAAACAACTTACTATATAAAAAATACAGCTGGTCCATCAGGAAGTTTGCAGAAAGCTAATCCACGAAGTAATATCGCAAGGAGTAAACTATAAACTCAAATACTGGGGAAAAAACTGACGACAGGGAAACACAACTCACGAGGAGCGACGATGAACCGACAGGAGACTAAATACTATACTATAACAGACTACATACTGTACATCAGGATGACTGAACACAGGTTGAACAAGTCAGGGTGAGGCAGACAATTAGGGTAGTGGGACGACACCAAAAACGTAGAGATACCGGAGGTAGAACAAAGCACAGATATGTTTTTCACATTCTCTGAGGTGTGTCTGCAGTCAATAGATACTTAAACATACACTTCAATCAGGGAGAGTTTGTAACACACCACTTATTGAAAGTTTTTTATCAACTTTAATTTAAGGAGTAAATGAATGTTGTTGATGCAAAAGTCATAATTTGCACTTAAACTTTTAAGTATGATTATGCACCGATCAGCCATAACATTCAGACCACTGACAGCAGGTGAATAACATTGATTATCTGGTTACAATGGCACCTGGCAGTGTGTGTGTGTGTGTGTGTGTGGGGGGGGGGGGGTATATTAGACAGCAAGTGAACATTTTGAACTTTGAGTTTTGTAGCAGAAACAATGGGCCAGCGTAAGGATGTGAGCGACGTTGACAACAAGGGCCAAATAGTGCTGGCTAGACGACCGGGTCAGAGCATCTCCAGAACTGCAGCTCTTGTGGGATGTTCCCGGTCTGCAGTGGTCAGGACCTACCAAAAGAGGTCCAAGGAAGGAGAACCGGTGAACCGGCGACAGGGTCAGACCCGAGGCTCATTGATGCACGTGGGGAGTGAAGGCTGGCCCGTGTTGTCTGATCCAATAGAAGAGCTACTGGAGCTCAAACTGCTGAAAAAGTTAATGCTGGTCCCGATAGAAAGGTGTCAGAACACACAGTGAGGAGCAGTTTGTTGCGTATGGGGCTGCGTAGCCGCAGACTGGTCAGGGTGCCCGTGCTGACCCGTGTCCACCGCCAAAAGCGCCTACAATGGGCACGTGAGCATCAGAACTGGACCACGGAACAATGGAAGAAGGTGGCCCGGTCTGATGAATCACGTTTCCTTTTACATCATGTGGATGGCGACGAGTTGGAGGTGTTGACTCGACCTCCAAATTCTCCAGATCTCAATTTAATGGAGCATCTGTGGGATGTGCTGGACAAACAAGTCCGATCCACGGAGGCACCACCTCGCAACTTATACAGGACTTAAAGGATCTGCTACTGACGGCTTGATGCCAGATACCACAGCAGACCTTCAGAGGTCTAGTGGAGTCCATGCCTCCACGGGTCAGGGCTGTTTTGGCGGCAAAAGGAGGACCTACTCAATATTAGGCAGGTGGTCGTAATGTTATGGCTGATCGGTGTAGAACTCTCATACAAACACAAAACGTTCCCTGGGCTGTTTTTTTTCTTGCTTTTTCCATCTTTTGAATGCAGCATGTCACTCGTCTACATTATCCTCGTTGACATAATATGTCATGTTTGGGCACTCAGGAAAGAGGCACGAGCAAAACTCAGTTCACATCAATCCTTCTGAAAGACACTGGGATTTTCTGCGGCGGCTACAGGTCCCATCACGGCCGTATAGGTGTGTGATGTTTCTGAGCTTTTGTGGATCAGCTGGTTTGTGGAACAATGTGGCCTCATGGATCCGTCTTCTGACTGTCCATCCTTTTCCAATGGGATTCCAGAGAAGTGCCTTTGGAAGATGGCTATGACGCCCCATTGCTGTCTCATAAGAGTACGGTCTAGACCTGCTCTATATACTATAATTAGCTCAAAAACAAATTTGTGGTTTGATACTGAACTGCAGAACATATAGTTTGCATATTTGCATCTAATGGACAAGGCAAAATAAAATCACATTTTTGTGTGTAAATTACTTGCACTTGAAAAGGAAGACATACTAACCATTAAGCGTCTCACAATATTAAACATGTAAGCACCTGTTAACTAAGAGACTGAACCTATACGGTAAAACCAACCAGACCTGATGCAATTCTGACATAATGAATACATTAAAACCTCTAAAACGATTATAACATTCTGTCCCAAACCGAGCATCAGTCCTAGGATTAAATCAACACTACATCAGTCCTTGGTTTTAACTCTTCACAGTCTAACCCAGTAGACGGTTTTTCAGAGTTAGCAGTTTTGGTGGGAGGGTTTTGTTTCCAAACCAAGCATTACTGTTTGAATGAATTTGAGTGTATTTGCCATGCATTTTGGGTAATCCAAATGCAAAGTATATGTAAGCCCAAATAACAGGCAAACTGCCTGAGGCAAGTCTTTAATATAGTCCATGACAATACCTCCCTCGAGTACGATGGCAGTGGAGATGGGCTGGAGGTGCATTGGGTTTGGACCCCGCTGAGGACCATCTTCACTGAGAGCAGTCAGCACACCAACTGTGAGGGAGGCTAGGGCCTCATCTCTCTCTGTACCCTGTAAAGAAACACACATGTTCTTTAGAATAGCAAGT
Organism: Adelosebastes latens; assembly: GCA_916700685.1. NCBI lineage: Eukaryota > Metazoa > Chordata > Actinopteri > Perciformes > Sebastidae > Adelosebastes > Adelosebastes latens. The sequence continues at coordinate 10,745 of CAKAKR010010001.1, read as the reverse complement.
TATGTGTGCTACTCGTTGGATTTGCTCTTCTTATGAAAACATTCATATTTGGTGTTAAAAGTATTTGCTAGAGAATAGAGCTCTAAATATACATTCAGACTGCATTGTAACACTGCAGCCAAAGACATACAGTATATGTGGTATCAATAAACTAAAGCTATGGAAGCATAATGAGGTCCGTACATTTTTGAACAGTCACACTGACTTTTCACTAGACACTAGACTCCTGCTCCTGAGAATTGAAATGAATGACTATACGGTTCAAGTGGCAACTTTCAATTTTAATTACAGGGTGTTATTTACATACTTATTAGATGAATTGTTGCAGAATTGGAGCAAAAAACTCATGTCACTGGACAAAAACTTACAGACCTCACTGTATATTGTGCAGACATTGTCACATCTTTGTTCTGAGTCTATATAAGTACTGGATATGATTTTTCAAGAAATGCAGACTAAACTGTTTTTTTGTGTTGAAGTACTTACAACACATGTTTTGTAGAAGTCACTGTAATCATCGCCGACTACAATGGGAATGCCTTTGAGGACAACAGAGCGCAGCAGTCACGTCAGGTGTCTAATGATACAGAGACAGAAAAGATCAGTTAAAAGACAAATTTATAAGGCACAAGCACAGGTAGGACAGGAAGTGGAATACGTTGGCCTGTATCACCTTGGTGGGGGGGTACACAGACCTTTGAAGTAGCGCCTTGTAGATGATGCTATGGATTACTCAAAAGTTGCAAAATGAAATTACTTACCACCCAGTTGAATTGCTGCATTAACTCGGTCAGTTTCTGTCCAGCAGTTCCTTTTCTTGACTTAAAGACTTCAATGAAACGTGGGGTGTGCTGGTCCAGAGCCTCAAAAAAAGTCTCCCTCAAGATTCTTACTGGCAATTCTATTAGACTCAGCAAATACCTGAAAAAGTAGAAGGAGGGGGGAGAACCAGCACATTAATCAGAAATAGATTGGATTCATAACATTAGAGCTTACAAGATAGAAAGACAAGTTACATTTGTAGCTTGCTAAAATATAATACTATTTTCAAGCAAATCAGAATAGTGCATATAACTACTTTCTAGCCAACAATACAAGATGACAATGTCTGATAGAATCAGGGTCAATAGTGGACAGAGCATTTAACTTGCCAACACAGTTGACCTGTATTTGCTTTACTGCTATGCTCATTTAAAAAGCTCCATGAGATTTTACAAAATTAACTTCTTAACACATTTCATTACAAGTTGACTCCATATGATAATCTCTTAATGACAATAAAAAATATTATAGGAGATATAATTACTGTCTAATACATGACTCAACTGTCACACATAACCCTATATGTACATTTTAAAGTTAAATGAATGTATCAATCTGGTGCACTTTGAAAGCAAAATTAAGAGGCTAGATCTAACAGTGTGCTCCTGTAACAACTATATCTTGGGAAAAGCAGACCCATGGCTCAGTCAGTTACAAACAGGTGGGGATGTGTGTTATTCAAGTCTATAGTTAGATAGTGATCAGATAGACACATATCTGATCCAAAGCTCAGTGTCTCTGTCTGCCGATCCAAAACACCCTATGAGTCCTCCATGTATCACACAGCTAGAATACAGAGGCTGGTTGTGTAAATCTGAACACACAAGTTGAGACACGGATCGATGTTAAATTAGATCCTGTGGTATTGTTATTCTGTGGACAACTATTCTTTATATCTCCATCACATGGTCACACCTGAGGCAGGGAGGAAAGCCCAAGCACTTCCTGCCTAGAAAGGAACCCCCCCTCACCTTAATGAGAGGCTATATATGCTGCCTTTTCTGTTTGTTCTTCCCTTTTGACCTCAGTCATGTTGTGTGTGTCCTGTAAGGAAATTTCCTCACTTAATATTTGATTTTATTATCACACACAATTTATGTTGAGATCTTTGATTAAATGTAAATATTGTTTTAATCCAAGGTCCAACGTCTGCCTTCTTTCTTGAACCCTGACATACGCTTTAACAGGGAGGTAGAGTAATGTGATACTCCGATAGTTAATTAAAAATGGACCACCACCTCGGTCTGCCAGTCCACAGGCATGTTTTGTTTCTTTACTCCAGGACATTGGATTGGAATGAAATAAAAACTGAGTTTAAAGTACTGAATTTCAGCTTTGAGGTTATTAACAACCATACTGAGTGGACTTTTGGGCCATTTTAATGCAAATTACCGGTAACAAACAATATGTTCTCTCTTTCTAAACTCTTCTTCCCCTTCTTACTTCTGCTGTGAGGATGACTGATTGTTTTTCCGTCTTCCCTCTCTGTTTCAGCTGAAATCTCCATGTTCAATCTGCAAATCATGATTATTTGCCTTTTATGTTTGAACAAAATGGCTTTGTTAACTAAAGGTTAAAAAGTTGAAGAGTCAAAAACAGTTTAAAGAAAACACTTTTGAACATAAACAGGATTTAACAAAATACTACCATAATATGGATCCTGGTATTGTAAAAAAAATTAAATTAAGCACTGCTTTAGCACATTTCTTGCTATCTTCATTCAACTTATATAAAAAAAAAAAGATGTTTAAAGCTGCAGTAGGCAGTATATTTTTAGTATCATTGGGCAAAAATCCCATAATAACCTTTCAGCATATTGTAATTCAAGTGTTCTGAGAGAAAATGACTTCTGCACCACAATATCACTGTATATCTCACATGCTTCACAGACATTTTAGCTTACCAAACAAAGGTCCCTCCATGGAGGTTTCTAGCAGGCCGTTTCAGCCCCCCGACCGTGGTCAGAAGGCACAGGGGACACACCGTAGCTTTGGTCTCCTGGGCCGGAGTCGATAACGTTACTCGCTCCGGAGTTAACCCCCGTCACTCCACTCCAACAAGACACGGGAAACCTCTGTTGGTCTGGAGGAGCTGCAGCTTTTATTTCTGCACAAATTGCAACTTCCACTGAACATTCACTGATATTCTCAGAGCAAAACTAACTCTTTCGCCGCCACTCGCTCTCTCTTGCTTCACAACTCACTTCCCACGTGCACACACACTTCCATAACACTAGATTTCTTCCCCGACGTCGGTCACATTCCTGTTGGAGCCGGGCTTCACTAGATATCATTTTTTCCGTGCTTCCGTGGTGTTCGTGTTGGAGTCAGAGTTGTGGTAGGGGCTGGTCGTTTGTTTGCGTTAGCGGACTCCATTTCTTACCAACCATTAGCTATCGTTAGCTATCCCTGTAGCTGCGCTGAACAGAGTAGGCACAAGCAAGCGCACGTGACGTCACATCCGCTTGGACACCGTCCCGAGTCCTTCACACTAAAAGCAGTCTACAGGCTGATAGAGGAGACACAGAAAGTCATGGAAGGTCTCATTTTTTAGGTTAGGTCACAACCTGTTCACACATTTGCAATAAAAATGTATTCATACATGTAAAAAGTTATATACAGTTCCTTTAATGCACAGGACGCAAACAGCGGTCTCCTGGATGTAAAGCCCCGTATTGTTGGACCCATCCAACCGCCCTGTGTGTCTTTTCGCTCTTTAATCTACGTCGCCACAGCACTTTCTTTGAGCGTTTAATATTGCGCCCTGTGCGTGTTTTACCAGTGCTAAAGGGTGCCTTGTGCGTTGCTATCACCAGTGAGGGGGCGTAACAGAGCCTGGATATTTGATGCCCAGGGAATGAGAACGGACTGGAACAGCGGTCTCCTGGGTGAAAGTCCACCCTAAACAGACTTTCTCGCTCTTTATGCCACGTCAATTGCTTTGAATGTCTAATAATGTCACAGGTGGGTTTACATTGGAGTTAGTTGAAAGCTTGGTGCGTCGCATACAGTCGCTAAAGGGAGCTTCCTTGCGTCAGTATCCGATGCTGAGGGGCACTGACCGAGCGGCGGTATTTGACGAATTGGGAGTGAGAACGGGTTGGTTGATGAAATACAACATGAACCTTTGGGAAATCGGAGCTGCTGCTATATAACACAACAAATGTCATAAGTGTAATCAATGAGGCAATTGTTCATACCATCCTAATAACGAATTTAACTATATTCATTTTTCAAGCTCAACATTTGCCAAATACTGTAGATTTCAAAAGTAAAAAAAATAGCCACGGTTGTGAACTTCTGCTCTTCAGTGACTCTCATTTCCACAGAACAATTGATAAATATCAGAAATTAGAATACATGTGCAGATCTTGTTTAGCCAATGGGGTCGTGTCTGTAAACTTTGAGCAACGTGATTGGTGGCTCATAGGTCAACGGGACAGTGTGAACAAACTTAAAACGCCACCACTGTCGCACCAGGAGGGCAGTCATTGGAGGGTGAGCGACAGCGATGACTCGTCTCACGTCTCTTCTCTTGGTGCTGTGGGTCGGTGAGTAGTCAACAATTGTCTCTTGATTTCAGTTTAGGCTAAGTGAAGTTTCCCATTATAGTGAATGTTCTCTACAAACAACCACTACGACTAACACTAGTGGAGGACTTTCTGTTTCAGGTGTCACAGTGAGCACAGTGGTGGATCTGCAGAAGAGAGTCATCGGAGGTCGACGATGTGGACCAACTGAGCATCCGTATCATGTGATATTGATAGGAAGCGATGCTACCCATGAGACCCTCTGTGGTGGCTCTCTGATCAGTGATGGCTGGATTCTGACTGCAGCTCACTGCAGGGTCCCACCAGGATGGTGAGAAAGTGACAATTTTACTAGCAACAATAATATATTTCTCACTCATAAAGATGATCTGAAAGTCCTGAAGCAGCAATCAGTAATTGCTTATGTTCATGTTTAGTAATTGCTGACTATGTTTACAGTGATTCGGTGATGTTCCTCTTTTACCTTTACTTATTTGTAGGAAGATGACGGCAATTTTAGGTAGGAATGCAGGTCAAACACAAATGGTGGAAATCAAAGCAAAACCTGAGATCTTTAAGCACAAAGACGTGATGAAAATTGACAGGATCCATGACATCATGCTGCTGAAGCTGCCTAACCCGACTCAGATTCGGCCGGTAGACCTCCCTGACTGTGGAAATCGTCCCAATATGTGAGTTGTGCTGTCAAGGAAGTCAAGTCAAGGAAGGAATTCAAAATGAGACATGGCCCTGGAATCTTTTTAAATGTTTAGTAGTAATTGTTTTAATTATCATTATTAGAAAAGTGCTATAAAAAACTGTTTTTCGTGTTTGTTTTTTTCTTGTATTTCAGAGGCAATACAGTTCATATTGCAGGGCATGGAGCCACAACTATGGGCTCTGATAATCGAAGACGTGAGATGAATTTTTGTTTTATTTTATGATTTATCATGATTATTCATGTTGCTTAATTTTATTTATGTATATACATAAAAAAAAAAAAAAATCTGCCAGGACACTTTCTTTTCAAGCTCAACTCAGCACATTTCAAGATGTTTTAAAACCATTTTTTTTCAAACTCCAATAAATAATCTAATTTAAAGATATAAGAAGTATAAATAATGTGATTCCAATGGTTCTGTTCATTTGTTGGTTGAAACATTTTCTGTATAAAATGATGAAGCTTGTTGATTTTGTAGTAAATAAACACTTTTTTTTTCTTTTCTCATCTAGTATCTGGTAGATCATATACCCTCCAATGTGCCGACCTTGAAGTTGTGGACTGTCAGGGGCTCAGAAGCTGTTTGCAGAAGAACTACCCAACAGAGTACTCGGCCAGGCGTTATCAACACATTTTCTGTGGCCAACGTTGTGGAGTGGATACATGTCCAGTGAGTTCTAACTATTTACAAACTTTCATAACAATTTTTTGTATTAATGAGTATTTCAATAAATTATACTAAAGTTTGCAACAAACAATATATACTGTACATCACTCTCACAGGGTGACTCTGGTGGAGGAGTGGTGTTCAATGACATGATTTACGGTGTCCACACATTCACCGGTAATCATATCCATGCCTGTGTTTCAGCATCTGGATTCATGGACGTCTGTGAATACATAGATTGGATCAATACTATTATTGGCAGACGCAATACCGTTAGTCCCAAAGTAAAGGGATGTGTTGGATGTGGCTAATTGTGAAGTCTACTGCCATTTAACAGGCATTTCAATGGATTGGCTTACATTAATGTTCAACTATTATTTGTAAAACAAACAATAATTGAGATTCTACAACATGACTGGTTATCACAAGGTAGTGTCTGAGTTACAAATGTTAGTTTATGCATTATTGCTGTCAAACTGTTGTTATGGTTAAAATAAAAAGATGTGTGTAAGTTCAATGGATTTTGCATTTAATTACACAGTTATTGTATGGAAAAACTACAAAGGGACAAAAATAACTGCTCTTCTTTTAACAATACTGATAATAATCAATATGAATATACTTTACAGGGCTCATGGCGAGTCAAATTAAAATGCTCCCTTGAAAATATTGAGTTAAGGATAAAAAAATATTGTTAACAAAATCTGTATGCTTCATTCCTTCTCTCTTCCTTTTATTTCTATCCGGAGGCTGCTTTAATAATAATAATAATAATTACAGCCGCAAGCGGCAGTTCGCGGGTTGTAGCCTTTTTCGCTCAAGGAACTCTTGTGGACATAGCTTGCAAGCTTCGAGATCATGGGCCAAAGGTTGTTGACTTATTATCTTCGAAATGCAA
>CAKAKR010009991.1:0-11737 GCA_916700685.1 Adelosebastes latens | reverse complement strand
GCTCCCAGAAAACTGCAGGACCGCTTCAACTCTGAGTTCTTTTAAAACAAAGCTTAAAACTTTCCTGTTTGCGGCTGCCTTTTATTAAACCAGATAATGATCTTATACTGCACTAGAGCTTTTACTCTTTTGTGTTTTATGCTATTTTAGCTTCTATCCTAGCTTTTATTTTTAGCTTGTTTTTATTTTCTAATCTTTAATGTTTTAATGTTTTAATGTTTTTATAACTGTTTTAATTATGTCTTAATGTTCATTTGCACTTTGTCGCAATGTTCTTGAATGTTTATGTAAAGCACATTGAATTGACCTGTTGTTGAAATGTGCTATACAAATAAAGCTGCCTTGCCTTGCCTTGCCTTGTGTTCACAAGTTTCACTTTCACTTTTCAAATGTAGTTATTTTAATCCAAAACAGGATATTTTTCCCTTAACTTAACTAAGTGGTTTTGTTGCCTAAACCTAAAGAAGCCTTTTTGTTTGTGTTCAAAACGTTTCATTCAGTTTTACAATGTGTTAAGTAAGTTAACGCTTTTAAGTTTCACTCTCAGTTCTTCAACGTAGTAGGCCCCTACCGACCCACATCTATGGTGCTTATAGCGATCGATAACGCCTATTTAATGGCCTGATAACAGTCGAACGGGTGGCTTTTTTGATATTGACTGGTGGAAAATAGCCCTATGCTACTGCAGTGTGTGTGTGTGTGTGTGTGTGTGTAATGTGTTCATGTATTGCACAGTACAATTATTAATGTGCAAAACAACAAATACGTATTCAAAACACATTTTTGTATCAGTGGCAGATGAATATTTCCAGACTGTAACCATTCTATGAATAATTAATCAATTGAAATAACCTCAAAAGACAAATAAAAATCTATTCTTTGTTTGTGTTTTGAGTTTGTAATTCTCGCCATATAAGCACCAGTCAGGCAGTTACAAGAGGATATCCCTTTTGTCTTCACGCATCACAAAGCAAAACGCATAACCTTGTGTAGCAGACTGCTGGATATCTAAAGCAGAGCTGAAATCTTCCTAAGCCCTTCCAGACACTGTCTGAGCGTTTGCTTTGGTCTGGCTGGGGGCCAGATGTAGAGGGGATTTGACTTGGGGAATATTAGCCGGCTCTGCTTTGCTGGGCACACTCAATCAATCCTTGAAAAAAGAAACATTTCAAAGAGTTTCAAGCTGTTTCTTAGATGTTTAAGACAAGGCAGACTATAGATAGATAGCAAGAAAACCCCTTAATCCAACATTCAAGCTTAAACGATTGCACTGCTGCATGCTAATCTTGGGGTTTTAGCCTTTTTAAAACTTTATCCACCTATGGTTGCCTGAACACAAATGCCCTTTTCCTGCAATTCCCTGTTGCAGCAACAAAACTTTGGCAGCTCAACATGAACAACAGTGGATTGAGTGGGAAATCCACTCTAAAGCCCAGCCACTGGCGATGTGAAACATGTCATTTGGTCCGTTCTGTTTTTGTTTTTTTCTGGTGTGCTTTTACATCTTGGCTCGGAAAATGTATGATGTGTTGCAGCTACAATTTTTTTTTTTTTTTTTAGCAATTTCAAATTCTGAGTTTAACAACTGGATTTAGCGTCCACAGATATTTTCACCACGGTTCAGCAATCATACATGAAGATATTGATTGTAGAAGAAGCAGAGAGACCCAGATCTCCACTGACATGAGCATACATTTACTGACATGTAATGCAGCTTGAAGACAGATGCATTTTTTCCTTACGCAACAAGTTAATTCAGACATTCAGTTTTGTAAGACTTGAACAGTATCTTAGGAGAAATAACTATCTGAAGCAGAAATAAGTCAAGCTGAAGCACAGAATAACATTTCATTGTTTTTTTCTAAACAATAGCTGAGGCTGAAATAAAGGCCGCCTCTGCTGATGTTTCTTGTGGTTAAAATTAAGCACAAGAAATTCATAATTACATAAAGTGCGTAGGGATCTGTCAGAATCAGCTCAGGAGATGACAGCAATTGATCAATCAAATTGTGCATTCAACACATCGCAATGTTGGGGAAAAGTTCGGACTTTTTACTAGTCGGGAAAAGTCGAGGAAAGCAATCAAATCAGTCAAGTGGGGAAGTTTGAGGAGAAACTCTCCACAGGAGCAGAGAAACTGAAGCAGCACTGCGAGTCACATTAAAGTTTAATAATCACCAGCTGGACTGTTGCATCGGTTGCATCCATGACTGATCAGAGTTGTTTTAAAGAAGAGCACAAAGCTACAGCTCTGCTTCCTTCAGGCTACACCTGACATTAAAATGTGTTTTAGGGGATTGGATTGCAATCGGATAGTGCTTGAACACAACTTACAGGTGTAAATGCACCCAAAACGCACTGAGGACGGGTTGTGATCCGATAGACCAAACCACATCCAGGGACGCATTGCATTTTCAATCCACGTACAACAACTACGTGGGCGGCAGAGATGCACGGGTCGACCAAGACCATTGGGTAAGTTTAGAAAATATCCTGGGTTTGGGCAGGCGGGTCAAAAGATGCCAAAGCAAGTGATGAAGATTGGCTCTCCAACCTGGTCTCATAGGAAGGCGTATAAGTAGCACAACATTACAAGGACATTCCGCGTGTCATGAGCACGCATTTTTGCGTGTCATTTGTACGCCTCTTTTCAAGTGTCAATTATACGCCACGCAACAAAACTACGGTAACAGACGCATTTAGGTTGAGGCAACAAAACCACTTACTTAAGTTTAGGGAAAACGTCATGGTAGGGCTTAAAATAAATACGTAAACTAAGTAAAATACGTACGAAAACAACATAGCAGAAGTACAAAAAACACGTAACAAACGTCACTGACATAACTTCAAAATAACTCACAACACTTTGGGACACGAACAACGGTCTGGAACACTGGTCTCCTGGTTGAAAGTCCTATGTTTGTTTTGTCTCACTTTTTATTTTATGTTACTAGCGTAGCGTATTAACATGGATGTGTTTACATTGCAGTCAATAAAATAACTACAAGGCTTATAAATGACACGCCAACGGCAAGAACGGAGTTCTTCCTGCACGTGAAATGACTTGTGAATTACCGTGTCATTCATATGCCATTTAGTGCGACCGGGCTGGGCTCTCATCACAGGTTAGGTGGGTGCGGGTATTAAAAAACCCTGACCCACGCATAAGTAGTGGGCAGAAATTCGTAATCGCTCACTCGACCCATTCGGTTGTTTGAGATGGACAGAGTGATTGGATCTCAATGTGGACACATAAAGAGAAAAATATAATCAGGTTAAATCATATCTAGATACAATGTGGATACGAGCTAGGACTGTGCGATATGGCCAAAAGCTTCCATCACCACAACATAAGTCATTTTATATCTCGATAACGATCTATATCACAATATAGCATGTTTTCTGGTAGTTCAATAAATAGTCTATCTGAATAACCCCTTGGTAAAGCTTATTTTTGTATACTCCTGTAGGATTATATATATATTTTTTACTCATTTTAAGAACAAGTGCAAGATGAACATTTTTACAGTTTTAAGTGAAATTATAGAGAAAAATAAATATAAGCCTAGCCTATATTGCGACAGAAACGATATTGAAAAATATATATGATAGACTTTTATATCGTTTTGACGATATATACTGTCATAATACCCAGCCCTAATACCAGACGCATTTTATGTCAGGTGCAGAAGGGGGGTCTCCGTCTGTTCCTCCAAAACATCCCATGGTTGAAACCCACCATGAATCCAACAGCTAGAAACAGTGTGACATGGTAGATTACCTGCCAATGCTTTGCTCAACAGTATTTAGCCACTTTGAGTAAATCCAGGTTTTTGGAACAACTGACCCACAGATCAGCTCGACTCCACAGATCACCTCGACTCCTCGACTCCACAGATCACCTCGACTCCACGCTGCTTTCTTCTTTTGGATTATTCTTAATTGCAGACAAACACACTCGGCTGTGACGAGGGAATCAATTCAAAGGCTAATGACACTGTACGGTGTACCAAGACGGAAGTGGCCTGGAACCAATAAATCTGTGAATGAGAATGCGTGTGTGAGTGACATCATCGAAGGTTAAGCACCTGTGATTAATGGGCTCACTTAAGCTGCTTAATGGAGTTTTTATATCACAGCTTCACGTCGCTGGAGGGAGTGTTACATACTGTCTGGTTGGCACTTTCACTGGGAATTGAAACCCTGTAACCCTGGCAGGCTTAGCTCCACTCTCCATAGAGCCATACACACTTTAATGAGTGTGTGTATGTGTGTGTGTGTGTGTGTGTGTGAGTGTGTGAGTGAGAGAGAATGAAGTAGGGACGGTGAAGGAGTTGTGAAGTTGATAAACTGACAAGTGAAAGAGTATTTTAGCTGGTAAACTGTGCTTGGCAGCATATATGGTAGTCAAAGTGTGTGTGTGTGTGTGTGTGTGTGTGTGTGTGTGTGTGTGTGTGTCAAACTGTCAAAAAGCAGTGGAACAGACAAATCCCCAAAGCACAACGCCTTCAAAGGGAAGACTATCCAGAGACGGTGAGTGTGTGTGTAGCAACTGTATCAGACACAGTCATACTGAAGGATCCTTCCTTAAGAGTTCAGAGGAGAGGTGGGTAGCATACAGAGCGAGAGAGCAAGTAAAGGAAGAAGAGGAGAAGAAGAGGGAGAAGGAGACAGGGAAGGAAGAAAAAGAGGGAGAGAGAGGCAAAGAGCATGGATAAAAAAATGATGGAAGAAGGATGAGAGAGGGGATGCAGGGAGAGGAAAAGATGAATGAATGAGCAGAGGTTGAAAAGAGGAGAAAGTGGCAAGGGATGGAAGAAAATGATGGAGGGAATAAGGGGCAAAAGAGAGGAGACAGCAGGGGAATAGATGAATAGGATGCAATGGAAGGATGCAGTACGGAAAGAAAGAGGGCCAGAGGATGGCTTAAGGATTGCAAGTGTGCACACTGAGGAATTGAAGGGGAGGAAGATGAATTGGCGACAGGGGGGCTGTGGAGGATGGAGGAATATATGATTTCCCTGAACCTCCCTTAGCCTGCAGGTTAGCAAACACAACCGCTTTCATGTTATTCACATCAAAACAGCTACAATCAGACACAAAGACAGAAGAAACACTGGCACGTGTAACCAGCTTTTTCTCTTAACCTAATGAATGTTTTATTTAATTGAATTCATGCAATGTGTGCTCACTAATCTATATTTCAAGCTCCTCCAACACCTGACAAATGACATCAGGGAATTGTGGGAAGTCTCGACGCTGCTTAGCCACCACACACACACACACACAACACACACTGACAGGTGTGAAGCAAATCCTTTCTTGTGATAGAAAGTCTCCAGTAACCCTTGGGACATACAGGGAACGTGTCGCGTGGCAAAGTGCAAAAATGTGTGTGTGTGTGTGTGTGTGTGTGTGTGTGTTAGCCAGCTATACCCAAGGGCTGACAGCAGGAATAACAGTTATGTGTGTTTGTCTGCATGTGCACAGGTGTGTGACAGCTTCTGCCATGGCTGCCTTGTTAAATGCAGCCCAGTCTCCGACGGCCCTCGGCGACCTGATACCGACGCACTAGGCACCCTTTAGTGTCTGTCTGAGACGCACCGGGCTTTCAACTAACTCCAATGTAAACCAAATATTTGATGCTCAGAGCAACTGCTCTAGAAGTCAGGTGATGTCCAGTAGTATAAAGAGCGAGAAAGTCTGTGAAAAACTGTGAAATTGTCTAAATATTGTAGATTTGTGACATCACAAATGTACAGAAATCCTGACGGCTTGTTTTAAACACACAGTTCCTGAATACGGGCTGTGAGTATTTATCTGGGGATTGAGCGTTTTGATACTTTCACAGTATTTATATAAACCTGCTTTATAATATTGAAGACATGAAAATCTCACTTTTTACAATATGGGACCTTTAAGTCAAACCACGATGTTTTCCTGAGCCTAACCAAGTAGTTTAGTTTGAATTCTCGGGGTGCAACGGATTACAAAACTCACGGTTTGGATCGTATCACGGTTTTGAGACCAAGAGTTTTTTTGCCGCCGATACAGATCGACATTTTTTTTATTATTGTATTATTTGTTATAGCTGCTGGTATGCAAGGCTCCGGACTTTTTTTTCACCACCGTCCCGAAAAATCATTTCAACCGCCCCAAAGTACCGAGTTATCCTTTTACTTTGTTATTGTCATAGTGGGTATTTGCATAAAAACACACAATTCAAAGGATTAAGAAATAAAATATTGTATTTACATATCAAATATTGGCATTAGTAGCTTTGTTTAGTTAGTATAAGCTGCTTATGATAACTTATTAAAGCTACTAATGCCAATAGTAGATTGTATTTATATATAAAATATTGGAATTATTAGCTTTAATTAGTTATTATAAGCTGCTTAGAGCCAGACCATACAGTGTTTCTCTCTAGTATCTATTTAATATTGTGAAAGCATCTCCTTCAAACAACTGGATTTATTCAAGTTTTAACAACGGTCCGTCACGGATCAACTACGGTCCGTTACACCACTATTGAATTTACAACGTTAACCAAGTGCTTAAAACTGCGTCCGTAGTTGAGCTAGTGATGTGTCGGTCGCGAACGAGCCGGCTCTTTTAAGTGAACGATGGGAGCCGGCTCACATCCAAGAGACGTTTTTTTTTTAATTAATTCAAGGCAGAATGATAGGACGATCTTCTCCGCGCCCTGGGCACTCCATGCACTGACTGTGACTGAATGATGTGTTAATGACGTCCGTGCGACCAATCAGGTGATGACAGATGTGGATCATACCATCAAGCAGGGAGGGGCGGGGATGCGCGGCGTGCTGACGGTCTACAGGTACAGAGCAGGAGGGAGAGGAGGAGAGAAAGAGAGAGGAGTGCGATGCGCGAATAGCAGACAAGATGAGTGACAGTCGAGAACGAAGCAGCATGTAAAATTATGGTATTCTGGAAATTCTGGAAAGGTTTAGTATAATTATATTGATTAATTGAAGTGATATATGTGCACACATACTAATCATAGGTCAAAACAGCAATAAATTTGGCTGAATTATAAAAGAAAGAAGTGGTAAAAAAGAAGAGCCGTTTGGTGAGCTGAGCCAAATGATCTGGCTCACTTAAAAGAGCCAGAATTCCCATCACTATTGGAGCGTCATAGATTGACGACTGGGGCTACCCAGTGTGTTGAAAAGTGAAATCTTGCTACTTTCTTTCAAATGAGTGTAGATACAAGCATACAACAGCCATATATACAGGTGAACTGCAGGAGCGTGTTAAACACACCCTCAAATGTGCGTCTGCTTAACTAGAGAGCACAGATTAATGGAAGTCTGAGGGGAATATAAGAGCAGAGTGGTTGTTTGCAGGTGCTGCTGTCGTGATCACCATACCGTATAGATGAACATGAACCGCCTGGGTGTTTACAGCTGTGTGACTACAGACACTGCCTGGCTGTCGTATGCCTTTCTGCATCACGGGTCTTCTACAGCACATCAGAGAATGTGATCTGCCTCACTCTGATCTACTGGAGCTGGGCTGCAATCACCAGCCTCTTCTCATATTACATTCACACTCGGTGTGTACTGTGTGGCCTTGCTGGATATCCTATCATTTAATTAAATTATTAGGTTATTAGTTATCCGACCACCAAATTAAATAAATCTAATTCTATCTTTTGTTTGAATTTCCTTTATTAACCCAGTTGTCTCATACAGCATGATGTTCATTTAGTAAATGATGGTCCCATTTAGAGTCAGATAGACCATGAAGCAGGGGATGCTTTAGGGCGGGGCTACCTTGTGATTGACAGGTCGCTGTTTTCGTCTTACAACTTTAACCCTTTCACAGTGTGCTTTCAGTTTATGAAAGTTAATTGTAACATTTTGGTCGTCTAAAAATGTCCTATTCAGTGTTCGGTTGTACTTAGCTCCGCCCTCTGGTGTCACTTCTGGTTGCAAAAAAAAACAAGATGGCGATGGTAAAAATGCTCCAGGTTTCAAAACGGCAGTCCACAAACCAATGGATGACTACGTCCACTTCTTGTATACAGTCTATGCTCCACCGTTCGATCGCTAATGGGCAGACTCTGATGGCAGCTCCCGTATCCGGGATATTTTGGCTTCACTTTTGTACAGCGGGAGGAAGTGTAGACGCGTCGTCCATCTTTATACAGTATATAGTCTATGGTATGTACACATGACAGTAATCTTAAACCCAGACATGTTTAACTCAAGCAATCATTAGTGACACTCATAAGTGTTTTAGCTATAGCTGAAGCTCTTATCTAGCACACTCGGTCATCAGTGGTCTGATTTATTGACGTCCTTGACTTTCACCTATAACATGAGCAGGATGCATACATATAGGACACATCTCCCTCCACTTGTGACCACCTCCTCACGTCTTCCTCTCTCACCTGTCCCTCTTTATTCCACACACTCTGCTCTACATCTGTCTCCTCCACTCTCTCTACATCTTTCCCCAGTGACAGCCCCACAGAGGAGGACTGAAAGGAGATCAAACAGGTAGGAAATTGTAAAATAACTGCAGTGAGAGTGGTGCATATGAATGAGAAGGAGATAGTGGTAGCCACAGCGTACAGCAGGGGAAATCTACAAGGAGCCATATGGGATGTAATTCGCACTTTACCTCGCACTTACATATTATTTCAAAGGACGCTCCAGGGAGTTGTAACAGCCCAATGTGATGCCAGAGTATCACCTCGGATTTCATATTGGGAAACATCTTGGCAAGGATACCGTATGGGCTTTTTTCTTTTTACAGTGTAACAATAAAGAAAAGTGATGTAACAGTATTTACAACATTACAAGCACTTCTCTGGAAGACAAATTAAAGAACAGCAACAAAGCAATGAGCCTAGAATATATTGGAGTATCCAGTTCTAATAAGGCCGGAAAACATTAAAGTATCATGTTACAATGCAGTTAAAGTATATTAAAGTATCCTGTTCTAATACAGCGACAGTATATTAAGCTATCTTGTTCTAAAGAGGCTGAAACACATGGACTTATCTTGTTCCAATAATATACCAAAGGATTTGCTTAAAATAAGGCTGTAATAAACTGGGAAAACAAAGTTCGGAAACTTGAGTTTGGTGGATTATTTCTCTGTTGTTCCAATGCTAATTGGCATTGTATTTTACATCGTTGGAAAGTCTGTTTATTTACCTTCACAATGATGTCCATCTTGTAAGGATCATGCATTTGTGGGAAGAGCAGCACAGCTGATTATGTGGGTAGCGCCCAAGAAAAATGTTCCAAAATGCTCTGCCAATGGTAAACAGTGTATTCTCATAAGGCTACCAGGAAGCCTGCAATGACTGCCCTTCACCGTCAGGCCCGTTTGCGCTGGTGTCAACAACACAGACAATGGAACCTGAACATGTGGGGGAATGTCATGTTCAGTGATGAGTCCAGGTTCTGTCTGTGAAAGCTGGATGGCAGGGTCAAAGTATGGAGATGACGTGGAGAACGCTATGCTGATTGTTGAACCGATGGAGTAACAGCTTTTGGTGGGGGCAGTGTCATGGTGTGGGGGGGCATCTCCCTCTGTGGCAAAACAAGGCTTGTCATCATTGAAGGCCATCTCAATGCAGTGAGATATCGGGATGAGATTCTGCAGCCAGTGGCGATCCCATATCTCCACAATCTGGGACCTAACTTCATCCTCCAAGAAACAACGCTCACCCCCACAGAGCCAGGGTTATCACAGACTACCTCCACTATGTAGGAGTACTGCGTATGGATCTTCCACCCACTACTGAGGCTCCTGACAATAATTAAATGAATAAAGTGTAAAATAGCCAATATGTCTTGTTTGTTCCTTGTTACTGATAGAGAGTTCAATCATCCAATCCACCAAACAACTCAAAACAAGAGTCAATACCAACAGGAGAATACACTGTTTACCATTGGCAGAGCATTTTGGCAAATATTTCTTGGCCGCTACCCACATAATCAGCTGTGCTGCTCATCCCATGTGAAGATAAATAAACAGGCTTTCCAACCATGTAAAATACAATGCCAATTAGCATTGTAACAACAGAGAAATAATCCACCAAACACAAGTTTCCAAACTTTTTTTTCTCAGTTTATATTTAAGTTAGGGCTGTTAATCGATTAAAATATGAATAATTAATCAGGATTAATCACAGAATGATTATTGATCGCAAATTAATGGCACATTTTTTATCTGTCCTAAATGTACCTTAAAGGGAGATTTGTCAAGTATTTAATACTCTTATCAACATGGGAGTGGACAAATATGCTGCTCTATTCAAATGTATGTATATATTTATTATTGTAAATCAATTAACAACACAAAACAATGACAGATATTGTCCAGAAACCCTCACAGGTACTGCATTTAGCATAAAACAATATGCTCCAATCATAACATGGCAAACTGCATCCCAACAGACAACAACAGCTGTCAGTGTGTCAGTGTGTTGACTTGACTATGACTTGCCCCAAACTGCATGTGATTATCATAAAGTGGGCATGTCTGTAAAGGGGAGACTCGTGGGTACCCATAGAACCCATTTACATTCACAAATCTGGAGGTCAGAGGTCAAGGGACCCCTTTGAAAATGCCAGTTTTTCCTCGCCAAAATGTAGCACAAGTTTGGAGCGTTATTTAACCTCCTTCATGACAAGCTAGTCTGACATGGTTGGTACCGATGGATTCTTTAGGTTTAGTCTAGTTTCATATGATGCCAGTATCTACAACCTAAACATCACAAATTGCATTAATGTGTTAAAGAAATTAGTGGCGTTAAAATGAATTTGCGTTAACACGTTATTATCGTGTTAACTTTGACCGCCCTAATTCAAGTATTTTGTTCTAAAAAGGGTGAAATATATATAAAAAGTTCAAGTCGAAGTGTCTTTTTCTAAAAAAGGCTTGGATATATTCAAGTATCATGTTCTAATAAAGCTGTTCCAAAAGGGTGGAATTTAGCGGAGACTCTTGGTCCAGTAAGGTTGGAGTATACTGAAGTATGATTTTCTAATAAGGCTGGCTCATATTGAAGTATCTTGTTCTAAAAGGCTGGAATATATCAAAGATTTTGTTTCATTAAGGCTGAAATATTATATACCTTTATATGTTATACAAGCCTGCCAGCTAGAAATCAATGTGGCCAAGAAAAAATAATGAATTATGTGTCGTACAAAACAACATCTGAACACAGAGCCAGTTTCACTTGATGGCCAACATGTTGAAACTGAGCAGGGGTCTCATTCATAAAACAGTGCGTAGGATCCATACTAAAAGTGTACGTGCGCACAAAAGCTGAAAATGGAGTGCGCCAAAAAAAAAACAGACTTATAAAACTGTGCGTGCGCACA
Source organism: Adelosebastes latens (assembly GCA_916700685.1). Lineage (NCBI taxonomy): Eukaryota > Metazoa > Chordata > Actinopteri > Perciformes > Sebastidae > Adelosebastes > Adelosebastes latens. The sequence goes on along the minus strand of CAKAKR010009991.1, from coordinate 365 downwards.
CCTGTAGGCAATGTTCCCTTTATAAATCACAGTCCACCTGGAAATGTGCGCATGTGGATCTGCCTCGTATTCCGCCCTCTACACGCCCACATTCAACCATAAATGGTCGATGCAAAGCACCTCATGAATGTTTCTGCATTTGAATGAGCCTGTTGATCAGTGGATCTTTACGGTGAATCACGGCGACTACCGAGAGGAAGACAGAGAAAAGGAGTTTTTCTGACACAGAGATGGAGGAGCTTGTAGGTGAGGAGGTCTCTGAACACTCGTTCCCTCCTGATTCTCTCATTCACGTCACGTAATCCTCACAGTGCCGGTATATCCACCAGCACCATGCAGCATGTTACGAGTCTCACCGCTGTGTT
>CAKAKR010009990.1:0-28707 GCA_916700685.1 Adelosebastes latens | reverse complement strand
TTGGCAGCAAGCAATGCATCATATTGTGACCATATATATTATATGATATTAAGGATAGTCACTGTGTGATGGCTGCGTTTCCACTCACTGTTCACTGAAGAACTGCTAAAATAGCAGTAGATGAGCTTGACACACCTGACGTGATGACGCACATACAGGAGATTTCTTTTTAAACAGCACATCATCAGCAGTTTAGCTTTTGAAATCATGTTAAAATCATATCTACTATCACAAAATCTTGTGTTTTGTCTGTTTGCTTTCACACAACGGCAACCTAAAAAATATACTGATGCTCCAGTATTGTGAGAAGAATTCTTTGGCATCCTGCTCTATCCCCCTGTGTTGCCCGATTGCTGAATACCCGATCTACTTTGCCAAATTAGCAACTTAAGCAAAAATACAATAAACTGAGTGTACTTAGACTTCCACAACAAATTGCAAGATGTAGCTGAATAGATATCTGAACTTAACTCACCCCTTTCTACTGTTGTAAGCCGATTGCTTCAAGAAACACTTCACTGACTCTCCCCTGTGAGTCACATTTTCCTCTCCTGCTGCCTCCTACTCTGCCTGCTCTGCTACGCTCTCATCTGAAGTTGATAAAAAAAAAATTTCCCCCAGTGCTCTCTTGTTTCTTTCTTTTCCAAACACTTATCTATAGCCATCCTCCATTATTCCAGGGTCACATTTTGTTACTGCTATTATTATCCAAGGCCATGGCTAGACTTTTACGCATCATAATTTAAGAATATCTACCATTTGCTTTCAGATGTTTTTGTGAATTAAACCCACCTTGGTTGTCTTCACTTTGTTTCCTGTACTGCAGCTCCATCCTTTGAGATCTGGCAGCACTTTACACTCTTCCCCATCCATGCAAGGATGCATCTGGCACCACCACTTCTGTGCAACTATGGATGCTGTGAGGAAAATAAAAGAAAGAAAACAGTAAAAAAAAAAAAATGGAGGTACTGGAGGCAATTAACGACATGCTGTTTGAAAGTGTAGCAAGGTTCTACCCTGGCTGAAGCAACAATATATGCCTTTGGTCTCTATATACAATCACAGTGATTGAAGAGAGCGTCTTCTGATCTGTGCCCGACAGAGGAGACCCGTCAGTCATGCCGTGGTGTGTTTTCAGGTCTGAACTACAGGGCGTGGGTTAATGTCAAGCCGGTGAGTGTTGTGAGCAGGAGCGTGCGGTGTGAAGAGGGTGAATGTTAGTATGTATGAGGGGTAACAAAGCGTGCAGCAGAGGTTTGCGCGTCAAGGTCTTTAGTTGCTCCGAGGAGGCCTTCGGGGGAGAAACATCTTCCCCTGACATTTCTAAAGTGAAAAGAGAACTGTCAAAATCGAGGAATTCCCTGTCGGAGCCATTACAGTGAAAAGAGGAGATAGGGATCGATTCACCTGTAACTGAGGCCACTTTTGACATGATATTAAATGACGTGGCCTTCTGTCTACTCCGCTGAACACAAGGTCTGATATGACAACAGACAAAAGGGGTGAATGAATAAACTGGTTGATTTTGAGGATTATAAAGCCTTCGAGACACAGCAGCAGGATCATGAAAATCTCAACAGCTGTATTTTTCTTCTTCTTTCATACAATAAACCTCTCATACCCCAAATAATGAGTGAAATAAGCACCAGAGGCGCAGTGACAGGTGTGACAGTTTTTTGCACCGTGCCGCATTTCTACCCTTATCAGAAGTCAGTCTCAAATCATTACCAAAACTATAATGAGAAGCCTGGCATACCGTCTACACAAGATGGAGCCGCTCTTGTTGTTCCCGCCACCTGTCCAGGGAAGCAGGAGCACTTGACAGTCTGGGATCTCTCTTCGATCTTGTTCTTGTTGCAGCATCGGTGTGCAGCAATTACCTCACAGGTTCCCGCTTTCACATGAACTGGAAGCACAAACATACACAGCGGTTAGAGAGCATGTGACGGCCATCTGCAACAGTTATCCAAACTTGTCACCAAAGCATTAGAACAACAAATGAAAGAACTCTAAAGAAATATGCTAGTAAATATTGTTTGTGTCTTTTCTTTTATATTAACAGACATTAAAGCAGCAGTGGGTAGAATTGGAGCAAATATGATTCAAAAAAGTTATTTTCATAAAACGGTCACTATATCCTGACTGTAGTGCATGAGACAGGTATCTGAAAATATCATGTGTCTCTGAGTCCTCCGGTGCTCCTAATGACATCTGCAAGATTTTACAGACCGGAGGAAAATAACCAATCAGAGCCGAGCTGGAGCCTGCCGTCTCTGAGCAGCTGTCAATCACTCACAAACTCCGATCAAACGGTCAAACTAGGCAGCGCTGATCAAATATGAATCAATATTCTGTCACTGTAATGCCTATTTCTCTCCTCAAATGTTTTCCGAAACATCTGGTAGTGTACTGTTTAGCTGTAAAATGAGAAAGTTTGTAACCTGGCAGCCATGTTGAGATCAGTTGAGGAAATACCAAGCACCGCCCACCAGCTAAACAGTACACTACAAGATGTTTCTGAAAACATTTGAGGAGAGAAATAAGCATTAACATAACATAATATTGATTCATATTTGATCGGCGCTGCCTAGTTTGAAATGACCTGTGATTGGTCAAAGTCTCCCGTCACGGGCTATATTCTTTAAAGCCTGAAAACAGAGCCATGAGGAGATGCAGAAGTCTGGTTTTCTCTAAGAACACTTGAATTACAATATGCTGAAAGGTTATTATGGAATTTTTGACCAATGACAAAAACATTCTGCCTACTGAAGATTTTAAATGTTTTGTTTTATTTGATAAGGCTTGAAAAGACCAAAACCAACAGCATTAGCATTAGCCGGTGTTCTTTCTATAAGCCCATGTGTTTCTACCAAAGGCATACATCATTTAAAAAAGGGTCAGAAATATATGACTTCAGTTTAACATTTTGGGAAACAAGCTTATTCACTTTCTTGCCGAGAGTTAGATGAGAAGATCGATAAAGCTACTGCCAGAAGCCTGTTAGCTTAGGTTAGCAGAAAGACTGGACACAGGGGGAAACAGCTGGACTGGCTGAGGGCATTTGAGCAGTTTCTCAGCACAGTCTTGTTTTAAACATCCAACCACAATGGCTCCTTGAAATCCAGGTCATCCCCCAGGTGGAGGAGCCCAACTTTGAACCCCAGTGCAGCCCCACCTGTCCACGTATCCTTGAACATCATACTTAATCCACTGACCCTGCAACCCAACCAGAGGATTTCTCCATTGGGATAAGACTAATGTAGTTACATAAAATCAAAAACACACATACTTCTAGAAAATGACTTGATTAACATCACTAAACTGCTTATTTACGTGAAAGAACATTACAATATCAATTACAAGGACACTGTTTTCACTTCCATTAAGTTGGATCAAACATCAATACTGTTCTCTATTTTATATTCATTACTTTTCTGCATAGACTCATCGCAATTCTGGGCATGTTTGTGTATTTACACGTAACAATCAGGATTGGATGGGTGAAAAAAATAAATAAATAAAAGCATTTTAAAAGTTTTGACATTCCTTTCAGATAAGCCTTAATTACGCCTGTAAAGATTTTCAATTTGGAACTTGACTTGAAAATAGATTGCAGCGAGCTCCCATCTTCCCATTAGCTAGCAATCCTGAAATCTCATCTACAACATTAAAAACATTTTGCTTCCAATCAATAAGGTGCTATTCACATTCCCACAAAAGGCAAGACAACAATTGCCGATTGAGTGCTTTTCACCGAGCAGAAACTTACTGATGCAAAAACAGGTCAGGCTCCGTGCCCTTGATGTGATTATCTTTAAGCCACCAGCACGCCCCCCGATCAAAGTTAATTTCAAAAGTTGGGATAGCGGGCGTAGAATATTCAAACTTCGTTTAAGAGATAGATGCGCGTGGACAATAGGCAATCACATGAGGTGACCTGATTATACGGTAAAACAAATAATGTGTTTAGAAAGGGCTCGCTAATTTCAACTGGCCAGCATTACAAATCACAAATCAAGAGTGCATTACAATAAGATAATATTTCTCTATTACTCCTACAATGTAATTGAATTAGCTGTCAAGTGTCAAGGGACAGATGTCACTATAAAATGTTCTCAACCTTGTCTGCTAGTCTCGCACAATGATGTGCTTCGCTGGATATAGTTTTGCTGTACGTACGCACACTCTGCTGTGATGTGAAAAGGATGAGAGTAAGCTACATAGAGAGCGAGTGAGCTGCGGCTCGGTCTGGCCTGGGACTCTCGACTCATTAAGGTGCATGAAGCGGCTGGTCGGGGCTGCCCGTGTGGAGAGAGCTGCTGATTAAAACTGGAGCTGCTGGCGAAGGTCGCTGACTCTGAGGCTGGACCCAATACCGCCATGCAGCGTGGACAGGATGAGAGGTCAGAGAGCAGGGCGCGGCGGTCAGACAAAGCTGGTAACGATCCATATGAGAAGAAACAATGCATGAACTGTCTGACTACTGTTGTTACGATATACTGAGTACGGTGTCTGTGAGACAACGGAGCGGAGAAAGTGTAATAAAAAACTGGAGAAAGAACTCAACTAAACTGAACTAATAAAGAAAAGAAATAAGATTAAAAACACAACCTCGACTTCAGTAGGTGGAAAAATACAAATGGAGAGATTAACTCATAAAATTGTAAACATTAAAGGAATGGTTTGACATTTTGGGAAATATATAACACATTAGCTTTTTATGCTATGCTATTAGTGTTAGATGAGAAGATTGATACCGCTTTATAGTAGCTATAGCCAGGAGATGGTTAGCTTAGCTTAGTTTAGCATAATCCACTGTAAAACCATTTTGTACAAATTAAACAAAAGATAAATTGTGTTATATGTATTTATGTGAGCTTTAGTGGTGTTGGTAGGTGTTTTTTTTTTTTAACCTTTGGACAGAGCCAGGCTAGTTTCTCAGTAAGTGTATTTCCCAAAATGGCAAACTACTATAGGGCGATGTAAAATTAAGTTATTGATTTGATATAATGGCACATAAAAAGAATATTTAACAAAGCAATATAAATAACAGAATATGCAAGGGAGGCCAAAGGGAGGCCAAAAGCCTAAGAGGCTTATCACTAGTCTCCCCCTGTTTTGATTAAAACAATCAAATCAAATCAAATTATTTGAAAAAAGTCGCACACAGATAAGAAAAGTAATATGAAACTAAATAATCGTAGCAGAAAATAAACAACCAAATAAATAATAAGACTAAACCTTAAAGTATCAGCATACTGATTTCTTCACTCTCTTTAAAATGTAAGATGAAATTCTCCTCTTACTGTATTTTATTTGTTTTGCATTTTATTTTATATTTTATCGTATAGTTAATATTTATGTTTTCTTTTACTATAACTATTATTATTATTATTATTATTATTATTATTATTATTATTATTATTATGCATTTATGTTGAACTTGTTTGTTATAAGCTAATGACTATGTCTACTAAAGGGTTCTGGATGGCACTTTGTTTGAAAAAAAAAAAAAAGGAAAATTAAAAAGGCATAAAGATATTTAAAAAGGAGACACATTTTAGTGGCAAGAACATTTTTTTTATGAATAATTAAACATTCATTTATTATTTAGAAAACCCTTTGGGCATATTTCACACAGCCAGAGGTGTGTATATTACTGCTATTTTTTTCTCACGTCCTTTCAGTCAAACGTACATGGAGGCATGCAGCTGCGGCTTTGGGCTGTGAGAGGACAATGTTTTGCTCAAGGACACCTTGACAACGGTTGGAGGACCGTTGACCCTTTGATTCTCTGGTTGTAAAATGGTCTGTCCGACCACCAGGGTCACCCTGTCACCCTGTTCACAGTACAAAACTGGCTCTTTATATGGCATCAATGGGAGCGACTGGGTGGTGTGAGAGTTGGAAATGTGACATACATGTGCTGTAGGAGAGAGGCTGCCTTTCCATGTGGTCTCTGTGTGCATGTGTGTGTGTGTGTGTGTGTGTGTGTGTGTGTGTGTGTGTGTGTGTGTTGTGTGTGTGTGTGTAAATGGCTCACAACACCTGTGATCAATACGTTTCTATTAAAGCACTTAGGACTGTCATCAGTTAGAATCACCAGGCTCCGGCATCAGCAAGAGAGGAGAGATGAGAGACAAAGAAAGGTGAAAGAACAGAGACCACTAATGAGAACTGGCAGAAAGCCCAACCCTTCAGCCAATCAATACCACTCTGAAGCAGAGCACTCTGCACTACAATCATATTCATCGATCCCTGATTGATAAATGCCAATATGCAACCAGAACCTGCACAGAGCTGGAAAAAAAGGATGAAACTCACCTTGTTCTACGTTTCTCTTAAAACTGTATGTAAATGATTGGGATTACGACTGTGCAATAAAACATTAAACCTGTATCTATATTTTGTCACATTTAGGTTGATAATAATTAATATAATTATAATAATAAAGACTTTATCACTTGTTTATTTTTTTTATTTGGTGCACAAATATTACATTCTCTATTTGTGTTAGCATCAGCTGTATTATATTTGCTATGTGGACACCAGTTTGGTAGCATGGACCTCATGCATTCCTCACACGTTTTATGACAAATATACCCAAATTCTGGTACAGAAGCGCCTTTTGGGAGTAAAATTTCATCCTGTCGAGCCATCACAGCTACAAAGTTATGTAAAACAAAAAACAAGAGACAAAAGGCAAGTGACAAATTGATGGGAATTTGGCTGATAGAAATACCTGGGATAAGTTCATCCCGATTCATATTTCAGTATTATGGTAAATTCACACCTACTCATCTCAGCCCAGAAATGACATTCATATTGAATAATATACACCGTTGCTCGGCACAAATATTCAATGCCACGTTCATGTCGTATCGTTGTAATTATGAGCAACTGGGTCCTTGTAATTCCAAGTTAGACATATTGGGCATTTCTGAAAGTGAAAATAACTCCCACGTGGTGAAAAGAACTGCAGACATACTGTAGGCAGTTACATTAAAATGAAATTCAAAATGAACACTAATATAATCAGTTTTGCTAAATTTTTTGTTTGTATCTAATTTTACTTGTTAAAGCACAGGAAAAGTAGCTAATTTAGGATGTTTAAATGGTGTGACTACCAGGCCAGAATGCAGCATAATGTAACAAGTAACTTGTATGTAGGGAGATGTTTAAGTGAAGTCATCTGGCTTATATGTGGGAGACAGAACTTAAGGCTGGCCCACACTAAAATATGTTTCAAACCTGAACAGATTTTGAAAATGTGAGAGACCCCACATATAACGACATGTTATATTAAATTTAACAGTTTTGTTCCTATAGTGTGGTGAGCAACGATTTGGCCAAAACAGCACACCACACACTAACACATTCCATTCATGAACAACAAGAGTCTCGACTAAAAAAAAACGTGATTCTCGCGGGATCACTCACGATCAAACGTGACTTTCGTGTAAACAAACACGGCGGACGACAGGCAGGAAGAATCAATTAGCGATGTTAGTTTTTGCACAACTTTGTACTGACAATTCATGAAGGATGGATGGATGAAGTCATGGAGACATGTTAAATAAACACTGGTGTTGTTGCCACAAATCAACAAGTTGGTCCTCCATTTCTGAGGTCCATCTTACTACTATGCTTCACGTTTTGCATTAGCTCATGCATTAGCCGCAGCCGCAATGACAGCAGTGGTTGTCCTTCCTTCTTCAGTCAGTTTGGTTGCCAATTGGCTATCATTCTTTCCCACATGACAGCGTCATCGGCTGTCATCGGGGTTCCCCAAACACAACAGGATATCAGGTCGTAAATATTGGACACGCTTAATATTTACGGTTTGAGATCGGTGCGGCCAGGATGGACTTCCGAGCCGATCGGGAGATGTAAAAAACACTCTTAACATACCTCACACCACAGGAATATCTGGCAAGATAACCTTTAGAACCATTAAAAAAATCGGGGCTTTGCTGATGATTGTCTAGAGGGGGGAATCGGGCCCAAAATCGGCTTGATTCTCGTGTAGTGTGTGCCAATCCCTAACATTAACCAATGTTTTAGTTGCCTAATCTTAAACATACCTAAACCATAGTTAATTTGCCGTAATCACAATCTTTACCCAACCATAACCCTACCGTAGTGGTCATGTAGAAAGAAAGATTTTTAGATTTAGATTTTTATTTTTTAAACTTTGGTCTACCAAAGTTTAAAAAAAATCCCAAAGGATATTAAAGACAATACCCACCCCAGTCCCAGCCTGTTCACCTTGCTGCCGTCACACAAGAGATAGACAAGTATCCGCTGCCCTACCACCAGACTACAGAGCAGCTTCTTTCCTCATGCTGTGAGACTCCTCAACTTATTCTACGTACTCAATCAAAAAAAAAAAAGTTTTTTTCTTCTTGTGTAGCAAAAAGGGACTATAACTTGCATTTCGTTATGCAACCTGTTGAATGACTATAAACAAACCTTGTAACCTTGCATAATGTAGGTTTTGCAACGTCCTTCTCTTCTCTTCTAAGGGCTGATTCATCTACATACATTTTTTTTCGTCTCTGCTCTCTACAGAGGAGTTGAACAAATGACAGGTTTGTCGTGACAGCTGATATAAAACACGATAAGTGCTTCAAGGCAATGCCAAAGTTACCTTGATAACAAATGATATATTTAGAGGTTTCAAAAGGTAACTTTAGTAGTTTTCAACCTGCAGTCACGAAACGAGGTGTGAGGGCAAGTGAGCAGTATCAATGTAATGTTACATTCACTAAAAGTGCTTGTTTTTACCTCTGACAGGCTCAGATGTCATTATAAGTGTCTGACAACATTATGGAAAGGACCCTATAGAGAAATAAAACTTTTTTTGACCTTTCACTTGATCTGGTCCAAGTCCCACTCAAGGAGACGTCTCATTGTGAAATCTGAATAACCGTATATCACATTCAAAGACCTCGTCCACATTGTCAAAATCATCTAAATATTCAGCCATGACATTGAAACTATTTTAGATAACACTAAGCTACACTTTCTGTAGTCCAACACAACAAACTCTGCCCGACTATGGATGTATTCCACTGTTGTCTTCACGAGATTTCAGAACAAGTTTTCTCCTTGAGCGAGACTCTTTCTATAATGTTGTCAGACACTAATAATAACAACCAGAGCCTGTACGGGCAAAAACAAGCACTTTAGGTGGACGTAAATGATGGTGCCAGCTTGCCCCAATACGATTACATTGCAGCCTGTGAGCAGCTACCGTCTACAGCTCTCTCCCTCAATACTGGACCAATGTCAGAAGTTGTTGTCACTATTAGTCACTTAGACGCAAAAACATGTGAAAATATGGTTGAAAAATACATAAAAAGTTACTCTTTAAAAGTGAAACTTGGAGGAATTAATTCACCGAACATGGCAGCGATACAGCACATGAACACATAAATGTAAGCCAACAAAGGAGACAAAGAAGCTACAGTGGCTGTGTTTAACAATCGTATATGGTCAAAAATATTAAACAGAAAATATAAATATCTTCTTTTCCATGCAAAAGGTAGGATTGGAACTACATGAAATCTGTTTGATCCTGTTAATTGATCCCTGTACCACAACAGTACAACATAAAAACCAAAAGATGAATTCAACCAGTGGTGATTAAATGAAACTGATGATGAAAAAAGAGGGAAGAGTGTTTCTGACAAGCAGTCAGTTATCCAATATATAAAACTACTGCGTGTCAGACACAGTGAACTACACAGTACTGTACATTAATCATGGTGAATATAGTGTGGCACATCTAAAAGTAGAAAATACAAACCTGTCATTACTTTTTGAGGGTGCAGGGCATTTATAAATAAAGCTTTGCAGAGTGTGAATCCTCTGACACAAAAAAAGGAGAGTTGACGGATGCACTCTCCTTTCAATTCTTTGCTTAATTTACCTGTCACATTGCCCCGCTGCACTCTGTTTGACTTGATATCATGTTTTTCATGCAGCAGTTCGCTAACGTGACGACAAAAGGCGGACAGAGTAAATGTAAACCATTTTCCTTGGCTTTATGTGTACTTTTTTATTTTGTTTTTCACATGTTTTTGTGTTCCAAAACTTCTGTGAATTCAACAAGGATGATGAAATGATCCATTTAATTCAAAAAAAATGTCAGTGACATTCATCCACAATAAACTAATAATAAAGAGATTTGATTGGATTACATTAATAGCACTGATTTTACATGGATGAATTTTGTTAGAAAGTGACATTTTCACAGTTAAAATAGTATACCACTGGCTATAGATCCAAGGTCAATATGACATTAAATATGTATTTTTAATGTATGGATAGTGTTTTGAAGCTGACCTCTGCAAAGACTCTCTTATATAGGCCACATATACATTAAAAGTAGGATGTAATTTGTCCTTTAACTCAAAATAAATCTGGTCCCAGCTCAGAAAGCCCTTGAGAAACCCCACTGGAGCCTGAACCTTATGGGGCAGAGCTGTACATTAATTTCTGAACTGCAACGTGTTGCCAGTCACTGGGTAAAGTGATCTTCTGTTGTCCACACCAAAGAACTAATCATGAAGGTTAGAACCAAGCCACAGGTTGCTTTCAGCGTCTGCAGCAATCAAACAATTGATCCAGAATGCAGGTAGGGAGGCATCAAGAACAACACACTGCTCCACCTGTCAGCTGCTTGACTGGCCGTATCATCCTCACCTGGCCAGTCAAGCAAGATCCAGTAATAGAGGCACAACGGGGGATACATTAAAAACAGAAGCATGGAGTTGATTCTAATGCTGACAGAAAGACTTCACTGATCGCAACAAGCCAGAATCAGAAAGAAATCATGTGTCAAATATAATGCCAAGGATGTTTCATATGTTATGGTGACACTGAGGAGATTTTCTGTTTAAAGAGTCTGTCATTGGGGTGAAATTATGGATGATTTCCCGGAACAGAGTAATTTTCTTTGTGCACTGATTTTGGTAATCATCGTTCCAAAATTGCCAATTTCTTGAAGCTTTCTGAAACAAGATAAAACATACCCGGAGACATATTATCTGCTACCACTGGTAGACTTATTTTTTTGTTTTAAAATAATATGTTTTGAATGAAGGCCTAATATTAGACTGAATGTTTGGTAAAACAGATAGTAAAAAGCCATAGCAAACTGCAAGACTGCAAACTGAAAGCACAAGACAGACCCACTTGCACGTGGGTTAAGTGTTAACCAACTGCTTAACATCACAAAGCATTCATTAAAGTAGACACATCCATAACTTTAAAACTACATGGAAATGGATGAGCTTTTAGTGTCACTTATGCAAACCTCGCTGTTGCTGGTATGCAGTGTGAACTTCCGAAATCAATTATTTACAGAAGTGACAAAGTTACACAGCATCAGTTATTCTTAATTTAACAGGTACAACCTGAGAAACCCAATCAACACTTCTCATAAGCAGAAGTGTGTCTCCAACCACAACAAATGTGCTAATTCACAGATGATATTAGAGCTGGAGCCAAACATTGGCAGGTCCATATTAAACTATCACGGATATATCTCTATCTGAATACATGCCAGTCAGAGGGATCAATCAGTAGGCTATTAATCCGTACAAAAATTAAAGTATGAAATTGACAATTTGTGATTGTGCCTATTTCTTGCCTGGGAGCTGTGACATCACCATGAGGTTGCCGGGCAACCAGCAGAGACTAAAAATTAAACAAAGATTAAACAAACAAGATATAATGTGTTTTCGATGGAGCCAGGCTAGCTGTTTCCCTCTGTTTCCACTCTTTATGCTAAGCTAAGCTAACCTGCTGCTAGCTGTAGCTTTATATTTAGTATACAGACATCAGAGTGGTATTGATTTTTGCATTTCCTGTGTGTATCTCTACTGCCACTACCAAATAAAAGCGAAATGCAAATAAATCCATCATCCGTAACCGCTTATCCCATTCGGGGTCGTGGGCTGCTGGAGCCGATCCCAGCTGATATTGGGTGAAGGCGGGGTACACCCTGGACAGGTCGCCAGACTATCACAGGGCTGACACATAGAGACAGACAACCATTCACATTCACATTCACACCTACGGACAATTTAGAGTCAACAGTTAACCTGCATGTCTATGGACTGTGGGAGGAAGCCGGAGAACCCGGAGAAAACCCACGCTAACACGGGGAGAACATGCAAACTCCACACAGAAGGGCCCAAAGCCGGATTCAAACCTGCGACCTCCTAGCTGTGAGGCGACAGTGCTAACCACTGCGCCACCATGCAGCCCTCAAATATATAAATAAATGAACAGAGCTCAACATCTCCACAAATTTCCTTCAAAATTTCCTCATTGTTGATATTTTACAACAGTAACAAAATCTCATTTATGACTGACGAATAGTTTTTATTGTGTTGTTATGGTACCAGTCACCGTTAGTAATCTGAGCTCACTGTAGGGCTAGGCAGTATATTGATATTATATCAATATCGTGATATGAGGCTAGATATCGTTTTTTAGATTTTGGATTTTCCTGGTTTTAAGCATTACAGTATAGCGATATAATTTTCTTTCTTTACCCACTTAGTCATTATATCTACATTACTGATGATTATTTATCAAAATTCTCGTTGTGCAAATATTTTGTAAAAGCACCAACATTCACCCCTACAACATCGTCGCAATATCGATATCGAGGTATTTGGCCAAAAATATCGGGATATTAGATTTTCTCCATATCGTCCAGCCCTAGCACACACCCTAAATATCACAACTAATTACACGTCTGTAACATGATAATTCAGTATCTGTACCACAAAGTTAGACATAACTTTAACATCTTTAAGCCTTTGGTGCATCATTATATAGCCAGAAGAAAACCGCAAAGGACAACTGTAATATGTACAGGTAACATCTTACACAAGAGTACAGCGAGTTTTCTCTTGTGGACATAAATGTTTGAATTCATCAAACCAAATAAGAAAAGACACAAAGTCTTGAATATCAATGACCTGTTACATAACCCCAGACAGGGAAATATTCAGATAAGGTTATTTCATGGTTAGCTTCACCACTTCTGATGCTGATTCACTGACATCAGGGCAACGAAAACACTGACAAGAGCAAAATATGATTTCTTTTTAAATGGCTGTGCTTCGAACCACAGAGGAATCAATAAGCAGTGAATCACGGACAGGATTTATGCTGTTATCAGCTGTGTACACTCCGGCACATCTTCACGCCTACTCAGGGAGGATGGAGGAACGTAATTACTGAAGTACATTACAGCTTAAACGTTTTAATAATCAAACCAATTACGCAGCCATTTATAGTCACTTATAAAACACACACTAATCAAGAACCTGGTCATCTAAACACTAAGTGCAGAGATCAAACAAACACACTTGACAGCCCTTGGTAACCAATCATGGGAGGCGGAATCGAGTGCCCGAAGACGTTAACGTCAAATCAGATGTGATTTCTTGACCACCCTGTTGACATGAACAGACGTATCTGCCTGACAGGAAACAAACTTCTTTATCCACTGAGGCATGAAGCAACAAGTCCAGCTTCAGTAGGCTTTCACCGCAGAAGGACACCGAGCTAAATATACAGTGTGTATTTTCTGTTTCAATCCGGCTGCACGCAGCGCGCTGCCAGCCGGCCTTTTCCAGTCGACGAATGCAGAGGCAGATCAAAACGCTGAAAACAGAGTCACATCCTGGCCACAGGCCCAGACCGCAGAAACAGCAGCAGCCATAAAAACAGAGGTTGTAGGCCATAAAATGGAGACACGCTATGAATTAGTAATGATTCAAATCATACTGTTTGCTCCAGATCTCGATAACCCATTTTGGTCGACTCAAAAAAACCTCTGAACATGCTGAACACAAACTAACTGCAGCATATTTTTCAGGTAAAACTGAGCTTGTGATGCTAACCACAGCTGCCAATGTCATACAACCCAAACTAGTCATTAAAAGGCCATGTGAGTTTGTGTTAAAAACAGTTCCAGGTAAAACAATTCAAATGGTTTGCTGCCACATTAAAAAGTCTGTTAATGTGGCAGCAAACACATCGGAAACGTACTGAGGTATAAAACATTCATTCCTCTTGCCTGGTGAGAAATACAAAGAGAACTCTCACATGGCCAGTGTTTAATGGGATTACCATATTCAGAAAAGATTGACTCATTTCTCCCCAGCTGTAAACCTGCTGAGTTGACAATCAGACCCAGCAAGACCCAAGAAATAAGCTCACGTCTGAGAGAGAGACTGAAGCAGGAATTTAGTTTAAAGGGAAATTCCAGTATTTCTCAAACTGCGTGTTATTCTCATATTTTTGGTCAAAATAACATTTAACAATGTAACATTAGAAAGAGCAATGATAAGGGACAAGAAGCATGAGCCTCCAAAAGCTTCCCAAAAAAAACTAACGTGAATCACTCGCGAACTCTGACCAAACGGTCAAACTAGTCAGCGCTGATCAAATATGAATCAATATTATGTTACGTTAATGCCTATTTCTCGCCTCAAGTGTTTTCAGAATCATCTTGTAGTGTACAGTTTAGCTGTAAAATGAGAAAGTTTGTGACGCGGCCGCCCTTGTAAAATCTGTTGAAGGAACACCAAGTTCTGGTCACATGACCGGAGCACAGCCAATAGGAACGCTCTCTCAATGAAATGACCTGTGATTGGTCAAAGTCTTCCGTCACAGGCTAGATTTTCTAAAGCCTGAAAACAGAGCCATGAGGAGGTGCAAAATTCTAGTTTTCTCTCAGAACACTTGAATTACAACATGCTGAAATGTTATTATGGAATTTTTGCCCAATAATGCCAAAAATATATACTGCCTACTGCCACTTTAAAGCATATGTTTGATTAAAAGAGAACTTTTCAACATTATCTTAAAACAAAAAGTGCAGGAACTCCCATCGTCTTATAAAGTTAAATGGAAATTTCAATAAATAAACAATATCTCTCTGAAGTTTTATAATGTGTAAAAATAAATAAAACTAGCAAAACTTCAATTTGTGCTGAAGTTTGAGTCCTAATTCAGCAGCAGCAGACTGTGGTGCAGAAAGCAGAGTTGCTCAGCCTGTCCTCCAGTGAGACAGCTTCTGTTCCTCCCATAAACTAGAATACTTCATGACCAATGATTACTGTAACTGAATATGTACAATAGCAATAGAAGTGACTATTCAACTCTGATAATGATCTATGCAGTGCCTGTATTGATTAACACAGGCCTTATATGCAGTTCCATTACATTCCATTACACTGGGCCTCTCTAACAGCAAGATGTGACAGGTACTGGTTTCTATTAATTTATAAGCCTGTAACTTGCCATCATATATCACATTGCATATTACTCATATTATAACACACCTGAACTAATAGGTTGATTTAAAACCATGATGACCAACTATTCTACTCTTTAATGTAACTGTTTTTAACTGAGGTCTATTTTTGTCTGTTTGTTGTCTTAATTATTTTTTGTGTGAATTTATTCAGTTTTAATTGTACTCTGGACATCATTGAAAATGAGGGCATGTCCTCAATGATTCCTCGAGATTTAAATAAAAGTTAAATGAATGAATAACGTCTAAAGTCGCTAACAACAATATCCAGCACGTCTCTACCAGAACCAGAGTCAGAGCTGATTCAGGACAGCCACCTGGTTGAGACTGAGAGGACCAGCCTGGTAAGGGACGTGTAAGAAATAACGTTATAATCAATTGTTTTGCTAGTCAGCTGGCTAAATTATAGATCAACAAATTAACTTATTGACGTTCGCTATCGCATTCAAGCTCTACGACGCTCAATATTATCTTACGTTTTATATGTAAACGTACATTATTCTGACATTTTAGCGGTGTAACTGGGAACCTAGGCACGCTTGTCATCATATAAATAGATCATGAGATTGTGGTGTTTTTGCAACTTCAGCATAGAGGATTGGGATGTTTATTGCTACTTCGACAATATCTTGCGTCTAACCAAGAGGACTCAGCTCCGCTCGCTCACCAGGGCGGAGTCTGTGTGTTTTTCTCTGCACGTTTGTGGAGCAGCAGCCTTCAGTGTTGATTGGTTATTGCAGATGACATGTAACCAATCAGACAGTGCTGTCGGTGGGATATTGAGCCAGACTGCACAGTGGAGAGCACTGACAACATAGAGGAGGCTGATCAGAGCCAAAGTAACGCATTTATAAATTAATTTAATTTATTGGTTATCGGTTAAAAAAAATAACAATACTGATAATCGGGAAAATGCGGAATATTGGCCAGGCCGATAATCGGTCGATCCCTACTCTGTACGCTACCTGACCAGCACCAAACAACAGACGGACAAAGTTAGCCACTAGCTGGTGAACATAGTGAAGCATTTAGCAGCTAAAGAGCCAGGTATTCCCCTCAGGAGTTGGTGGAGACCAAAACTGAGCTAAAAAGAGAGTAAATTGTGGACTTGGAGACCCGACTAGGTAACTGTTTGCGAACACTTTCTCCATAACAATTTATAAGGTCATAATGTGTCAGTGTTGTGTTTACAGCTTGCTAGATTGCCCCCAAGTGGCCAAAAAATCTGTTATTGCAGGTTTAAATTGAACAGAAATTTTAAATCATTGTAGCTAATGAGGCAAACTGCAGATCCAATAAGGGTCAACTTGCCAGCTGTTGTAACTACCTGTTATAGTAAGTGAATATACTATGCAGTTCACCACAACAGCTACAGGAATTTCCAGGGGACTACTTTATTCGACTCAGAGGAAAGTGTTTGAGAAGATTTGAGCCTGACCTCACCAGAATACCGACAGCATTGGTGCAAATTAAAGGCACTTTCACAAGCCATAGTCCGTTTGTTGTCCAAATCAGAGTGAAATTGATACTTTTGGTTCATTTTCTATTTAGTCTGGTTCAGTTTCACCGTACACAAATTAAAGCGGAACAAATTTTAAAAAATAGGTTACTGAGGAATGCTTTACACTAGACACATTAGGGGAAGTTGCAATAGCACAAGGCTCTTCACAGTATTTTAGCATTTTAGGATTTTATTGGTTTGAATGATTGTACAAATGTTTGTGGTTGTCTCCTATGTACACTATGTTTTTTTATATGTGTGTGCTTTTGTCTGTTTTTAATGAGCACTGCACCAAAACAAATTCCGATCAACTGTGGATTGACATGGCAATAAAAGTATTGAATTGAATTGAACAGGTCAAAGAAATTTCGGTCTACTGTTCACAAAATTTTCTTCTCCTCCAGTTTATCTCAAATGACTTTATAAACGTCACTATTTTTGCGGACTTTATTTATAATATTCTGTATGTTTTCTTTGGCCCAGATTCCAAGCAAACACCGGACTCCAGAAGTCCAAGGTTCGCTTGGAAACGGTCCAAGATCATCTCTCGCGAGCAGTCTTGCACCGGTTGTTTTGGTCGGCAAAGTACTGCGTTCACAACTACCAAAAGAACCTCCCCAGGGGTTGAATCACACCAGAGTTACATGAAAACTGATTATTTTTTGGCTTGTGAAATACCCTAAAACTGTTATCTGTCACAACTAAGATGGTAGTAATAACGTTGTTATACAGTAGCACCGCAAAACCTCTTAGGGAAAGAGGTGGGATGGGTGGTCTAATTTTGGTGTAGGAAACCTCTGTTCGCATTCCCATCTCCAACTAAACGTTAACGTTGGTTTCTCTTAACCATGACCCCGATCTTTCCATAACCTTACGCAAGATCAGAAAACCCTAATATGGGTCACTATCAAGGAGGGTAATCCCAAGCAACCAATTCAGTCCTTTAGTTTAGACGACTTTTTGGTTGATTTGTATTAGTTACGTTTTTTTGGAAATCTTTAGGAGGCTTGTGATCCTTTCCTCTATCAACACATGAGAGATGGTAAGAAAATGTTATATGAATGTTCGATTATATTGGACAAAAATATAAGAATAACAACCAGGTTGACAAACACTGTAAGTTACTGCTAAGGGAGTGCTTGCAGTGCATATTATATTCAGTGGTTTATTATTCCTGTGAGAGCACCCAGACCAAGAATTAAGCAGACCATAACCCAACTACAACATGAATCTTTTGAGTACTACTTTAAATCACTAATATAAAGTGTGAGTATTGCTTGCTCATCGACCTTTATTCTCATAGGACTGTTTTCTGGTGGCAGAATTTCTTCTATTTTTTAATCTCTTACTTGCTGAGGACGATCTTTAGAGAGAGAGAATAAAGAAACAGATGAGTGGGCCCTCACATTCCCCGAGTGTATGCTTTGGCGGTTTAGATGAAGTCCATGTCAGTACCATTCATCTGGCTGCCAAGATGTTAGAGCCCACCACTGACTGATCAATTGGAGTCCCTCAAGGAATCATACAGCCTTATAAGTGAAAGGCTACTGAAGTTATTAAACCCAGGGACAGCAGTGGCAGAGAAGAAGAAAAAAAGACTTATACACAGACTCAAAGCCTTCTGCTAAGACAGTGTTGTCTTGACACGGTTACTCATTCTCGAGACAGTCGCTGAAAATGCAATAAGGGATGTTCAGACACACCATCAAAGAACCATTACAGTCTTTTTCTCATTTCATCACATATGATTTTCTGGTGCTTTTAGCGAGTAACACTGCATGTGCATTTTTCATCATCTCATCTCGACATTGCAAGATGCAGTACAATAAAGGGCATTTTTCTACATTTTGCTCATGATGTAGTGCAAGCACTTGCATGAAAACAGTCTGTATACCATGATTGTCTTTCACTACATGTATTTTGATTTACATTCAGATCTGGAAACATTTTCTAAATATTAGAAGGTACTCCATAGAAAAAGTCTTTAACTAATATCTAGCTTTAATTACCATTTAATTTTATGGACCACCACTAGATGAAGTGCCTTGCTTTGGCTTGCATGTTCTTGTTGTTATGTAACTACGGAGAATGTTACCTATTAGTCAAAAGTTTTATTCTGGAAAAGAAAACCCAGCAATTAGAAGTAACCGCTGGTGTCAATCTTGTTTGGCTTTACCAACAGAAACTGCATAATGCCTCTGTACTATAGTATCTTGACTCTTGCACTGTTCTCTAACGTGCAACAATATAAAAAGGGGAAAAAAAACATCTTCCAAAATAGCCTGATATTATCATTCTGTTGCTGCAATTTAGCAAAAAAGGGGTTTTGTTGTCTCATTCACAGTCAAGCAACATTTATTGAGTTGTTTTCTGTGCTATTGGGAATTTAATTGATGTTTGTCTTCAATGAAATTGTGAAGATATGGCAACATTAAAATTCTTACAAATGACTGTGTGGATGTAAAAACTGCATTTCTTCAGTGTTTTTGTTGCCAGTCCCAGTGCACTTTTTCTGTATAGCCATGATAGACAAATAAGACCATCTGCATTTAGACTGGCTTCTTACTTGTAATGTTACTTTTATGGCATAACATGGGCACAAGTAGAGATACTGTACATTAGTCATAAGCACATATCGTGCAAACAACTATTTTCCCAAACTGGCCCTCTCTTTTCAGAACAAACACAAGGCTAAAGGTCATGGATGGCTGAGGGGAAATCTTTGTGACACAAAGCAGTGGTGCTCATGGCCAACCCTTCCTCATACCAATTTCATTTATACTAAATTGCTTTGCCAAACATGTTTTGTGGAAGTATAATTGCTGCCTGGATTACGTTTACGAGCAATGTTTCTTACAATCCAGGAGGTCAGGTTGGAAGATTGGTCATACAAAGCAAAGGGAGACTGGAGTTTGAGTTTTCCATCCCTTTAAAGTGGCTAAAACACCTATGGAGTTCTAAGGAGCAATGTTTTGAAGAGTGGGTCCCGGTTTTGTTTGTACGTCATTTGTATCTCTTTGTGCACACATGGACATACACAAGCATGTGGGCAAAGCGTAACACATTCATGACGATGAATGGTTTCACCTCAAGGATACACACAATGAAAAAGGGGCGAATTCACAAAGAATGGATTGCGGCCGCTGATGACATCATGAATTGGGCATCAGTGGCAAACTATCTTCCCCGTCTCAGGGTCCAATTCACAAAAGGTAGTGCGCGAATGACATTACAGCGCAAACTCGCCCATAAAGTTTTGCAGTTTTGCTTAGTGCAATTTGCCCTTTTTTTGCATCTGATTGCAATTATCCATGTGGCTAAATATAAATGTTGCCTTTGCGACAAAAACACAGTAGGCAGAACAATGGCAGAGGGGAAAAGAAAAATTACATTTTTAGACCACGAGCTACAAGTCCTGACCGACGAGGTGCAGGGGCATTCCTCAAAACTTCAGGCAATAAAGATAAATCCTTAAAAATGTGCTTCAGTTACCACCAACTCTCTAAAGATGATAATAATTTCACTGTAACTGCGTATGGCTATTAGTGCTGATCTTTGTGAATTGGACGGGTTTTGCAATGAGGCTCATTTGCATAGAAAGGGGTCAATTTTGCGCGGAATCTATGCATATTACCTAATTTAAATACCTGCAAATAGCACAGGAGGACAGAGACGCTATTTGCTTGGCTGATTAACTGTTTGCGGGTGCTTTGAGAATAACACGGTTTCTTATTGTCTTATTTGTGATGGTTTAGCGTCTGCAAAAGCTGCGTAATCCTTTTGTGAATTTGAGTGTAGTACACTATGTTTACCAGAAAAACTCCACAAGATTAAAGTTAAGGAAAGATGAATTTGATTAAATATTGAAAAAGACAATGGGTTCCATGTCGTGGTTCAAGCTTCAATATTGAAACAAGATCAAAATCTTTACCTAACCTTGTTAGTTAGTGCTTTGAGTTGCCAAAACATAACTGTAAAAATGCTTTGGTTGACATGAGCAGATTGTTGTAGGGAACACCAACCAAAACGTGTTGGCAGAGTAGACTTTGCAGATATGTTCGGGAAAGTGTTTCTTTGTTATTTGTAAACAAAATTTCTGCAGTAGGGCTGCAACAAAGATTATTTTCATTGTCGATGAATTTGTTGATTATTTTCTTGATTAATTGATTAGTTGTTTGGTCTACAAAATGTCAGAAAATTGTGAAAAATGTTGATCAGTGTTTCCCAAAGCCCAAGATGACGTCCTCAAATGTCTTGTTTTGTCCACAACTCAAATATATTCAGTTTACTGTC
This sequence comes from Adelosebastes latens, assembly GCA_916700685.1. Classification (NCBI taxonomy): domain Eukaryota; kingdom Metazoa; phylum Chordata; class Actinopteri; order Perciformes; family Sebastidae; genus Adelosebastes; species Adelosebastes latens. The sequence continues at coordinate 7,564 of CAKAKR010009990.1, read as the reverse complement.
ATAGAGGAGTAAAGAAACTAGAAAATATTCACATTTAAGAAGCTGGAATCAGAGAATCTTGACTTTTTCTCCTTAAAAATTACTTAAACCAATTAATGGATTATCAAAATAGTTGGTGATTAATTTAATAGTTGACAATTAATCAATTTATCGTTGTAGCTCTATTCTGCAGCAATGCACTTCCTACAACTCATATTTCCTGATGCAAACTAATTGCATATGAAGTAAGTTGCTTTCATTTCATTCATTTTGGGTGAAGGGTACTTGACTTTACTTTTCTATATAAGTTAGATCCAGTAACCGACCGTACATAACATAATATTATATTGTAGTATGCATGAAAGTGAATTTTCTATAGCGTAATCAAAAGTGCTCCATGCCCAGCTTCACCATGACTGTGTTGGTCTCCATAGAGCCAGACAAAAGAGAAGCCAGAGATCCTACTGCTGCCTCTGGTCTCTCATCTGACATGCACACATGCTGGTTATCTGTCAAGCAGATGTCATGTCTGCTCTAAACGGCTGCCGTCTCTGCTCTCCAACTGGATTCCCATGTTCTTCATCTTGAGCAGATTCCACTGAAGCCTTTCAGAGCTGAGTGACAGGCACAGTGTCATGAAACAAGGAGGATTGGTTCAACTAAAAGGGGAGGAGGGCCCCCAGTTAGACTGTACATTTCTGTAACAATGACAGTGCCACAATGATCTGAACCGCAGATGGATCCGTCTTCATTAAACGGAGGAGACGACAGACCGCTTTAAAAGTAGAGCAGCAAGCAGTCTGAAAATAGGAAGGATGGGATGCCTGAAATTACTCATAGCGGAGGATCGGAGATTATTCTCCTCTAAATCAGACTGTCATGTAATTACATTAACAATGCTGCTAACTGGGGGGTATATTTAACCAGTTGCTCTAAATCAAACCTCGCCCAGGAAAACAATATTATCTCGTTAGTGGCGAGGCAGCCACCGGCACTGATCCCCTGTTGAATTGCGGGCCGACTGAGGACACTATTAAAGGAGCATCTGACCTGTCCACCCACTGACAGCTCAATATAAATGTTCCTCTTTTTAATAGACCATCTTGCTGAAAAATATGTCGACAAACCTTTTAAAAAAGCCATTTCAGGAGAACTCCAATGGTTCCACCCATTACATTTTATGCTCCAGTCCATTCACATAAACTTGATGCTCAGCCTCAGTTGCTGTTTTTATGGTCCGATGTGGACACTCGGTGCTGCACTTCATTCCTGAGGAGATGTGAGCCAGAAGGCAAAAAGTCATGGAGCGCAGCCGGAAGATGGAGGCAAGCAATTGATAGACTGCATTTTAGAAGCTTATATTTCACTTTATTCAGTCAGTATCGGGCCTCTAGTGAATAACTATCAGGCCATAGCGTAGCATTACTTTAAAAGAAAAAAAGGAACCACCCAAGGCTGAACAGCTGACGAGTTTCTTTCCGACTTCTATTCTCAACGTCGCCTGACTACAGATGAGCACTCATAAATGTCTGTCAGGATTTATATTATCAAACTGCATGCAAAAGAGGTTTCAGGGGACAGTTGTTAAGGCAAATGGATTATATTTACGATTGGAGGCCGCAAATCTGTAATAGTAAGTACAAAGAATTAGCGTTTAGAGAGGACATTAAACTTTCCCGACATGTTCCCAGACATCTTGAAATAATACTATATGCCAATTTAGAGACAGATGTTGAGCTGTCTTAATGACAACAGAGCTACAGAACCAGGCCTCAGAGGGAAGAGGAAAATCCTGAAGATAAATTTCAATTGATCATGATGAACACGATACATGTCTCAAAGCTAGCTGTCAGAAGATTGTTCTTTATCTAACCTTCTTCCCCCACACCCCCACCCACCCAGACAACTGTGCCCCCATCAAAGTTTCAACAGTTGCCATAATGTCTTGGGGGATGTAAACAGGAAGCATAATGTTGCCACAATGTTGATTCACTGAGTTACGCTATAAGCTACAACATGAGCCTTGTTTTTTAGGCTGTTACTTACATCTTGGCAAATTAGCACTATTAAAAGTATGCCGAGTTAGCTATTAGCAGTTCCTGTTTGCAGTGTACCCATGGATGTACAGACAACAATCATTGGATTACTTTGATGCTGAAGAAAATTAAAAAATGTAATGATTCTCAGGCAAGTTCTGCAGTTTGGAGCGGTTTTTTTCTCTATGAATTCTGAGTGGATTTATGGACATTGAATCGTGATGCACACAGAGATACTGATATCCTCGGAAAGTGCAAGTCACACTGAATATAAGAATATGTGTATCATGTCTGTGTGTTCATATTTGACTGAGTTATGACTCCAAGAAAGTGCTATTTTTGACGCAAATTGGGGCAATCGGGTGCTAAGGATTTTAAGCACGTGTCTCAGCCACTGCTGCAACTGTTGACTTTGTTGGTACGCAGGTTAAACTAAAATAACTAACTTCCTTTTGTCTTCAGAAACACCTGCATGCACCTGTCCCTTTCACCGCAGTATTTCTGCCTCACATCTCTCCCTCTGCCCCCCCACCCCTTCAACTCCCTTTATAGTTTGAGAATCTCTGATTTAAAGGTACATTAAACTTCTCTGTAAAGCACGTCAGTACTTTTTGTTTTTAAATGAGCTCTCTAAATTAATTGGCACGACTTGACTCGACTACCAATCAGCCCCTTTGAATTAAGCTGATTTGGATACTGGTATTCACACTTAAGGCTTTTCATACAGTATAAGGACTGATTCATAATTAATCAACCTTTTGTAACTTTTAAAAAGGAGCATACCAGAAACGCAGATTTCTTGCATCTTTCTAACTTTTATTTATGATTCTTCTGCCTGAACTCTACTATAAACTCAGCAGTTGGTCGATGCTCTTTGAAGTCTGTAATCCCCACGCACCACAGGAACCGTCCACAAATCAGGTTGTAAATATCACATATCTTTGATAAGATAGGGGCAGCTCAGATCGGTCTGTCAGTCAATCACTGTGGTTAAGAGATTGAATGTGTAAACCTCTCAAACTACCAGACAATCTGCTCAGACCATCAGTTCAGACAAAGCGGCAACCTCCGGGGCTGAAAAATTAAGCCAACGCTAAAGTGCCAAAAACTGCAGTTCATCGACTATCTGAGGCTGGCTGCAAAAGTGAGTCAATAGACTCCCATGTTAAAATGTCCAAATATGGTCACTTCTGGTTCCAAAAAACCAAGATGGCAATGGCCGGAGCCAGGGGAGCCGGCCACTTTCAGCTTCAATTTGGCTCTTCAGAATCCTAAGGTGACGTCACGGAGACATAGGGCCCTATCTTATACCCGGTACAAAGCGGTGCTCAGTGCAGCGCAACTGTCATTGCTAGTTTCAGACCAATACAGTTGTCATTTGCATGCCCAGCGCCCACGTTGTGTAAGTAGCAAATGTACTTCTGCCCATCTGTGCGCCCATGGGCATGTTGGTCTTAAAATGAGGTGGTCAGGTGCTTTGTTGGCACATTGCTATCTTGAGGCAGCAAAAAGCGAAACGGCGGCGTTTTGAGGCGGATGGATCCGTGCGTTATCCACGCCTCTCCGACAGTGCCCGGCTTATTATCATATGATGAATTTTGCCCCCCACCCCTGTGCCTCCTGCACCGGTTAAATAGGTTATAGGTCAAATGGAGTTGTTGATGAGAAAGAGGAGTGGGAGACGGTGGAGGCAGAGGGACCACCGGCCAAACACCACATTCAACTGCTCGCACAATTTCACTTTGCGCGCGAGCAGATCCGTATTCTCCGCTTCTCCAATTTGCCAAATCCGCCTTTTAAATAGCAATGCGCCAATGTGCAGGCGCATCTGGCTTTTAAAGGAATGGGAGATGACCCTCTGATTGGTTTGATTCCTGTTACGCCCAAAACACACCCATGATTAATTGAGAGACTAAATACAACTTCATTGCTCCTTGCGCTTTATTTTGCAGCCAGATTACGTGTCGCTAAACTAGCAAGTGGAGTTGGACACGCCCTAAATGCACTTGTGTCATGCACTTTAGACCGTGCGCTTTAGATTGTTTAAATAGGGCCCATACAGTCTATGGTTCAGACCCATTTCCTTTGTGTCACCTGTTTTATATGAAAATGCTGTATGTTTTATGTTTGATGCACTAGTTTTGATGCTCTGTCATAGTGAACTTGACGGTGTAGATGAAAGCCTTCCCTAAAAAGCTCAATGGGTTGAAATACGATGATCTTTGGCTGCCTTTCTTTCTGCCCTCCATCTGACTGGTTCTGCACTAAAACGTCTCAGTATGGCTGCACCTGTCTGCTTCTGTTTCCATCATGACTCAGACATCGCTGCCTGCTAAGCTACTTAAACTGCTATGATACACTCTATAGGCAAATACTGTGTGTGTGCCACTCCAGAAAACACTAGAAACCTTTTGTAGAGCATTTAGCGTAGCATAACTCAACTTCAGCATTAACATGTCCTATTCTTAGAGCCTACGGCGACTCATTAAATATGTGAGCTTGAAATATTCTATGAAAGTAGACATCAGAGAAGCAAACGTGTAATTTGCGATTCCATGCTTGTATACAGTACATGCAGCTACTAATTCATCGACAAAAATTGGATGAAGAATTGGAGGATGAAGAGAATTTTTAGGATTCAAGCAGAAACATGGTTAGGATGCACTGTGCTGGGAGCAGTCCGAACCACCAATCAATCACCTCAGCAACAAACCCATAATCACATTTTTTATCTGTTCAAAATGTACCTTGAAGGGTATTTAATACTCTTATCAACATCGGAGTGCGCAAATATGATTGCTTTATGCAAATGTGTGTATATATTTGTTATTGTTATATATATCACAAAACAATGACAAATATTGTCCAGAAACCCTCACAGGTACTGCATTTAGCATAACAAATATGCTCAAATCATAACATGACAAACTGCAGCCCAACAGGCAACAACAGCTGTCAGTGTGTCAGTGTGCTGACTTGACTATGACTTGCCCCAAACTGCATGTGATTATCATAAAGTGGGCATGTCTGTAAATATGAGACTCTTGGGTACCCATAGAACCCATTTTCTTTCACATATCTTGAGGTCAGAGGTCAAGGGACCCCTTTGAAAATGGCCATGCCAGTTATTCCTCGCCAAAATTTAGTGCAAGTTTAGAGCGTTAATTCACCTCCTACCCGACAAGCTAGTATAACATGGTTGGTACCGATGGATTCTTTAGGTTTTTCTAGTTACATATGATGCCAGGATCTTCACTCTAGCTTTAAATTTGAGCCAGCTACAACCTAAAAATAACAAGTTGCGTTGATTGCGTTAAAGAAATTAGTGGCGTTAAAACGAATTTGCGTTAACACATTCTCATCGTGTTAACGTTGACAGCCCTAAATGTTTCATAAAGTTCTCTCTGGTTTGATCAAAAAGTTTTTCTCTGCACTTGTAACTATTTTTCTTTGTCTTTGGAAAAATATAATCTTTTCTTCAACATGAACTAACTGCATCACCTGCTCTCCTTTCTGCTGCCTCTTCCACGGGGTACAGCATCAACTCCCTACAGACACATTTATCCACCTTTCTCTATTTTATTTATCCATCACTGTACATTTTTATCTTTATTGTATACATATGCTTTTCTCTCTGTAAAAAGAAATTAGATCATAATAAACCACACATGCACCACACCTGTTCATGAATTCCTCCACCATATCAACCCACATCTGGCACCTATGATCTATCCAACACTTCCTCATACCTAAATGACAGAATAGTTTGTTTTGCCAATGACTCCCAAAACCTGGACCTATCCTCTGTCTGAGTCTTTGTAATGTAATGCTTGTCTCACTGTATACGCTATGTCATGCATGTGGTAATGTTAAACCTGTGTTTGTCTTGCTCAACCAAATATAAAAAAAATCACATCACACATTATACTGTAGAACTTTTAAGAGTGTTATCTTTGTTCAAATATAAAATGTGACCTTTTGTTATTGTTTATTAATAAAATGACCCATATACGAATGAGGGAAAGGGCAAACTCATCCGTTATTTCTGGGTACAAGACAGCAACTGATGGAAAATGGCTCAGAGGTAGACATTAACTATATTAAGAATTTTTTATTCTATGTATCGTGTTTTTTTTTTATCATGTTTGTATCCTGAAGGATATAAACCACAAATTAGCTGAGTCCCATATATAGTGCATTTGTGATTCATATTAATGAGCAGAAGCGTTAATCGTCATGAACATAGAAATAGACAAAGAGGTCATGAGGTGCCAAAAAAAGGCCTCCAACATCATTTTAGGAACCAGCAAATAAAAACTAGACAAACACAGCGTAAAAATCTCAAAGTATAGAAAAATCTGGATGCTTGCATTCAAATTAAGCAATCTACAAAAGAATAAACATTTGCAGTTAAGTAAAGAAAGTGCAAAGATTAATTGTTAACATTCATGTCGTAAAAAAATACAGAATATAAACATATTTGTGTGCATATACATATAAATAGAAAAAATAAGGTGGAATGGACTGTGAGCTCATTGATTTGAAGTAACTGTCTTTACACCAGTCTGTCAAATGATTTGTGGTCTTTATCCTTTAGAAGGCAACATGTGCTGAAACGTGTATTCATAGTATTAAAATTAAAGAGAGACTACAACAGAGCTATAAATGTACGGCTTTGCCCTCCTTCCTTTAATATCAGCAACACTACCAGAGCATTGGAACAATATGTTTGAAAGCCGATCAACGGTGCTATTCCTCTTTTGTGATACATGAATTGTAATAAATGACTGATTCCAAAGTTAATGTTATGTAGCAACATGCATCAAACAGCCTCTCATATAACACAGTCTGTAGAGCAGTGAATCACCATCACGGACAAATTAATCGCTTCAAAAATTCTTCAACACATTAAAGTTTCAACAGAGCACAGACGAGGAGCGGCGATGTGGCCAATTTGAAAGGGGACTGTGCCTCCTCGTGCTAAGCTTCAACCAAGCACAGCCCATTAACAGCAATACAATTGACTAACTTTAAAGGAGGTTGCTCTAATTGCTGGGTAAGGGCAGGCTTTTAGTTTGTAAGACCCAATTACCGCCATGCTGTTAGCACTTCTCCACTAATTGCATTCATCAGCTCAAATCGTTATCACCGGGCTCTCCTTCAATTTCTATCAAAATCCGAAAATCCTCATTTCTTTGAGTTTCAGAATAGCTAGAGGTAACTCATAATGTGGCGAGGGATAATGGGTTTACATTTAAGCTGTAATTAGAGAGGAAATGGAGATAGAAGACTGCTGGCGTATCTGATTGTGACACAGTATGGGTCCAATCCGCGACAATAAAACACAGAGACAGATTCTACTTTAAGCTGTTGTCCCGGTCACGGTTTTCTTAAAACCTCTGCTCAGATGTGAATCAACCATAATGTAGGCGGAGTACAGATAGTAAAAATTTGGTTTATTACAAGTTGCGTCTTTGCCAACATTGTGGTCAATCAGACCAACAGTTTATCCAGATTATCTAAACTATTGTCATTCTCAGCAAGATGTA
>CAKAKR010009983.1:10241-41720 GCA_916700685.1 Adelosebastes latens | reverse complement strand
TGGGGCATTTTCAGAGCAATTCTCTTTTTGAATGTTTATTATAATTGCACATATAGCCTATTATTATTATTATCAATATTTTTTGAGAATCTTCTAAAATGGAGTATACAAGTTTGTTTGAGTTTTGGCAGGTCATAATAGTCCTCTCAAACATGGTAATCCTCAGTATTGATTGTCATTCAATAAGTTTTTCAGATCTTTCAATGTGGCCTCTAATTAATGTTAAAATCTAATTTGGATTTTCAAAACTGTTTTCCAAGGTTGCACAACTTTCTGATATAAGTGCATGTAACACAAGGTAAGTAAATACAAATGAAGCATTTGATTTGATTAATCAGCTGTTTGATATCAGCTCTGTGAGTTGATGGGCTTGCCTGCAGTGTGTGTGTGTGTGTGCACTCCCATGCACGCGCACACACACTCACACACACACACACACACACACACACACACACACACACAAATGACTCACACATACATGGCATACACACACCGCCCCCTCAGAGCTGGCATGACTTACGGTAAGTAACATGTGCCGGGCCGGTGTTGTTGTCCTGTAAAAGTGCTCATTGACAGACTCTCAGGTGACCTCAGAACAACCTTGAACCTTGACTGTACGAGAGCCACTCCAGGTGTAACACACACACACAGAGACATCAAGTCACACACACACACACGTACATCAATCACCCCCATTTTGTTAGTTTAATCTGTACTGTGACTTCCTTTTGTGGTTTTGTAAGGATTAAACAAACAAGATATAAAGTATTGATTAGCGAGCTTTAGAGCTGCTGATCAACACATTTTGTTGACTTTGAACCGAGCGAGGCTAGCTGTTTCCCCCTGTTTCCAGTCTTTATGCTAAGCTAAACTAGCTGGCTGCTGGTGGTTGCTTCATATTTGGCGTACAGACCAAGCGGCAACCTCAAGGTGCTGAAAAATTGAAGCCAGTGCGGCAGTGCCAAAAGCTGCAGATCATCGAATGGCCACTTGAGGCTCCCCATAGACCCCCCATGTTAAAATGCCCGACTTTACAGCAGAAAATAAACAGGTTTACAGCCTGGTACAATAAACGGTTATGGTCTCTATAGCTAATTTCCCCGTTTATGACGACTGTACAGGGAGGATTTTTTTTATATAACTCGCCTGTTTAAAATATATTAAGGTATAAAGTTATGATTATTATGTTATAATTGAGGGCGTGGCCGCTTTGAGTGACAGGTGGGTGCCATACCAGGTCGCTCTTCGCTAGCTGTCTGCTCTGCTACGTCACCTGGCCCGTCTCAGCTCCACCGACGATCCACCTATTTGCCCATTTTTGCATTAGCCGGGGAGTTCGGCTGTCTCGTCACTGTCAAGATGGCGACGGCCCGAGGTGCCCACTTTGAGCTTCACAATGGCTCTTCAGAAACCTATCGGTGACATCACAGAGACTACTTCCGTATTTTATACAGTCTACGGCACAGACATGGGAGTGGTGTTGAACATTCTTTCAAGGGTGATTTATTGTTGCACCTCTACAAAGTTAGGAGACTTTATACAAGTTTGACCAAAATCGATGAGGCAGAGGCTAAAATATCTGACTATTAGTCTGTAGTAGGGGTCATACTTCAAAAACACTGGATCCTACAGTTCTCAGAAGAAGAACGACAGCATCAGTCGCTTCTGGCAGTGCCCAAGCGACTGTCGTAGTAATCATGACGGGAGTAAAGGAGGAAATCAGGTGGCATTATGAAGCAACGAAGTCTGCATAGGTAACCAAGTCACTCTCCACCCGTCAAATACCGCCGTTTGGTAAGTGCCCCTCAGCGTCGGAAACCGACGCACGGAGGCACCCTTTATCACAGTACATGACGAACCGGGCTTTCAACTAACTCCAATGTAAACCCATCCATGGAGTTATTCGACCGCCGGAGCAAGTGACGCAGTATTAATAGCGTGAGAGTCCACTCAAGGCAGTTGGGAGGGGTGGTGGATGTGTCAAACAAACGCAAGACTTTCAACCAGGAGACCGGTGTTTGTGTCCCGTGTGAAACTAAAAATGACGTTGACTTATTTTGTCACGTCAGTCTTTAGTCACGTGACTCGTCGATATCGTCAGTCCTGTGAATCAGTGAGTTAACGTCAGCCACGACCATTTCCTAACCCTAACTAAGTGGTTGTGTTGCCTAAACCTTACTTCCTCAAAACAGAAGTTTCTTTTGATAGGACACTATGCATGTAACAAGCGTGTATTGACACGCAAAGTTGAAGGTCTTTTGGAAACAAAGCTTTTGAGAAAACATTCGGGGCTGGAGCCCCAGTAGCCCCTTTCCAACCTAAACCACAATCTTTCTCTAAACCTGACCAAACCTTACCACAGCATTGTCACATCATAAAACTGATTAATTTTTCAACAGTGATTTGTATCAGTATTGGAAGGAATCATTGACTGCATATAAGAAGTGGACGTAGGCACCGTAACGTCACCCACTGGCTTGTTAACTCCCGTTTTGAAGCCTCGAGCCATCTTGGTTTTTGGGAACCAGAAGTAACACGAGAGGGTGGAGCTACGTACAACTGAATGCTGAATAAGACATTTGTCGGTGACCAAAGCAATTAACTTTCATGAACTGAAAAACACACTGTAAAAAGGTTAAAGTTCTAAGACGAAAATAAGGACAACTCCCAGACCGGACAACGCCGTGGCAGCGACCTGTCAATCACAAGGTAGCCATGCCCTAAAGCATACCCTGCTTTATTGTCTATTTGTCTCTAAATGGGACCATAATTTACTAAATGAACATCATGCTGTATTGAAGAAGACTTGAAACTAGCGATTGAGACCATAAACTCATGTTTACAATGTTTACTGGTAATAAATCAAGTGAGAAGTAGGATCATTTTCTCATAGACTTCTATACAATCAGACTTCTTTTTGCAACCAGAGGAGTCGCCCCCTGCTGGCTGTTAGAAATAATGCAAGTTTAAGGCACTTCCACATTGGCTTCACTTTTCAGACCCGGAGGTTGCCCACTGGAGGGAACAGACAGATGATGTCATCAGATCAGAAAACATTTCTATTTGCCGTTCTAGAGGGCAAGGACAAATGACGTATTTTGTCGTTTCATTTGGAGGACTTGTTACATACTGCAGCTGAAAAGCATTCTACCTTTCCTGCCTGGTACATGTCCATGTCTTTCATACTTTATCAGTCCAGCTTGTGACAGGATGTCTGTTAAAAAGTTTAAAAGCCGAAGCCGTGCTAACCCCTGATGACATCACAAGGGTCATTTTCACAGACTTTAAAAAGGTCCTCTAAAGAGCCACGGAAGAAATAATTTAACTGTGTTCAGAAGCTGAGCAGCACTTCCCATGACAAGTAAACTGGTCTCTGTCAGAAAAACACTGTGAAGTGCTCCTTTTCTTCTGTATAATAATATTTCTTCTGTTTCCAAGTACTGTACACTTTTGATCATGGCCTAAAAGTGGTAAATTATTATTAGAGCATCGACAAAGAGCTGAAACAATTAGACAACTGACGGAAAGTTACTTTTATTGATGAAGGATTCATTGTTTCTGTCATTTCTTAAAGCAATAAGACCAAAATGTTCTCTGTGCAGTAAATTGAGTATGTTTGCGTTTGGGACTGCTATGTCAAATGAAAATGGGTAAATTTTTACTATTTTCTGACATTGTATAGAAAAGAGATGAAAATATTTATCAGTTTGTGAAGAAAATGTTCAACAGATAAAGAAAATAATAGTTATAATAGACCTGTATCATTACAAAATCGTCCAGTTGAAAAAAGAAATATGGTACCACTTTTAAAAAAGAAATATGAGTAACACTTAATTTTACAGGTCCACCAATATCTATAATTAGGAAGTAACCTATTTTAATTTTTTTTAAATTATTGCCAAATTACCCTAATATTTACCTTAAGAATTATCAAAAATGACTTTATTATAAACATTATTTAATAATTATATACTAAAATAGCATATAATGGTTAAAATAGGGCCCTTAGGCTTGAGAAGCGGCTGTGCGCTGCTCTTCGTCGGAGGTGGAAAACCAAAACTAATAGAAGACACTTCTGATCAGGTACAAATCTCACCATTGTGTGACTTATTGTCTAAAATAAAGCATATCAATACATCAAATGGAAATGTATTAAATAAATTACCAGCTATTTATTACTGCTCATTGTGAAATAGAATGGAATATAATTATTAAATTATATTTATAATAGATATAAAATAATAATAATAAAAGTCCAGAGTCAAGTCCCAAGTCAAGACAGCCGAACAAAGTATCTTTCGATCAATTTTGAGATAAATATTGGGGTTATTTGGCAGTAATTCAGAAGAAATTTCAAAAAGGTTATTTGCTAATTATCACCTAACTACCATGAAATTTGCGGACCTGTAAAATGAATTGTTACTGATATATGGTACCACTTAAAAAAACTGAAATATCGATGGAAATATTCAATATTACTAAAGATAGCATTTATTTAGTTACAGAAATAACAACTACCCATTTATTTAGAGCAAGTTACAGAATAATAACATGTTAAAAGTACATTAGTGGACATCATGTTTGGGCATAATGTGGAGAGAAAACGAAGCGAGAGCAGCAGGTTGTTGAGCAAGGCCTTGCCTTTAACACAAGGTAACACTGGCAGCTGGCACTGCGCAGGGTGCAAGTCATAGAGAAAACATGTTTTCTCGTGATGTTCTCTTGTGGGCAAATAGTGCTACGCAATACCTTCCTCTCTGACCTTGTGTAGAATAAGTGACTGAAAGGGATTTTTTTATCGTAATAAATGTGTAAATGTAGGATGTGTGTTTGTGCTATTTGTTCATCAAAAGGACTTTTTTGTAATTTCATTTTAGATATCAGCTGGAATACAAGCACAAGCTCTGTTGTTTTCAGTGTGTGTATGAACAAAAAAGGTTTTCAAAGCAATTTGTGAAAAACTGATTAATTTTGGAAGAAATTGCAATTGTGGAATTTTACAAAAAGAAATGTATTGCACAGTAAACTCAATTAATTTGACAGATTTTTCCATCTAGTTTGATGAGGACACAGGAATGTAACACACAAAAGAGACTAAATGTACTCAGTCAGGGAACATAAACACCATAATTAAATACATGCATACAGCCTCACCTAAACGCAGACAAGATGAATCAACACCTCTGCCTCAGGGTTTTAAAAAATATGAAATAACAACAACAACAAAAAAAAAACTTTATGCCCTCTAACGACCGAAAAGAAAGCATTAATAAGTAAACAAAATAAATAAATTGAAAGCATTATCAAGTTGTGCATTTCAAACATTTTTTATGACAGATTTGTGTTTTTTCAGATTCTCTAGTGTTAAATATACCGATCTCTTTAGTGGTGGCTGGATGATTGGTTTTAAGTGTAACTGTAGCCTCCTGAATTGACAGAATCAGCCTCAGATAGAAATCCTGCTTCTTGACCCACTGAACACTTTCATCATCTGGTCTTTCAGATATCACCTTGGTTGGCTGCCGCGACTCAATTTTCTCTGTTCCTTCCACTCAAATCAGCGAGGGCTTTGTAGTTGGGACATCAGCAGGCAGAGAGATAAGTGATGAACTGAGATAGGAGGCCAGCTGACCTTCTCAGGCAGCAGCGGAGTCATCAGCACACAGGGCAGGCAAACCTGATGACTCAAACTGTCCAAATTGACTGACAGGTCAGTGGGTTCGGTGATTGGGTTTGAAGTGGAGGCTGCTCCGTATAACGCAAAGGGTGCAGGCACATGTGAAGTAGAAAGGCAAGCATGCATGCACACAAAGATGCACATTCATACGTGAGAAGACCACCGTGCTCCTGGAAAAATAATAATGCGGAGGCCACAGAGGAGGAGATTAGTCGGGATCCATAGTAGAGATGGAAATGCTTCGTACAGTCACCCGCCTGACCTAGAATGTGAGGTGCCCCCTTCCTCAAAGCCCACCCTTACACTAAGAATGAAAATATTTACAACAGAGCAGGAGTGGAGTTATGCAAGGAGCACCCCACCACATCCTCCACCCTGTAGCTGCGTGTTTTGCCCCACATCACTCTAACTGCCCCGCAAAGCAGCGAGGCTCTCACAGAGTTGACAGAGACGCTCCTAAACGGTGTCGACAGTGCAGGCAAAAGATTTCCAGGCTCACTGTTTAATAACTGTCATTCACAGTTTTTCAATGCGTCCCGATTCGTTGCACATTCTGTGTGGCCTTGATTGAGCATTAAAATTCTTGACATCGAGCCAATGCTAATATCATGAGACATAAAGATTTGTGACGCTGACAAACAAGGGTTTTATTTATTTGATGGGTCTCACAAATGCCTACAGATTATTGACTCTGGCCAGAAAGTAGGTCGTTTCTATTGGTAGAGATGATGGGGAAGAGTTAGAGCTGGAGCTGGTAAGGAAGGAGGTCTCCGTGAACTTGCTGACCTCCTCCTATACACACTGAGGCTGCTGTTGCCTCAGTATTTGGGTCAGGATTCCCTGGATGGAGAAGGGCCTCCCTCCCTCCTCTCTGACAGCAGCGAGCTGAAGGAATGGAAAGTGTTGGAGTAGAAGTGAGGCCACATGCCTGTTCCTTGGAAAGGGGGAAATGTCAATAGGCAACAGCAAAGTCATAAATGTAGGGTCAAAAATGTGTCACAGTAAAATGTTTCCTCACAACAACCGGTATTGTTGCTCCCCCGAAATGTCGTGCATCGTTGATTTTAGCAATGTATCGCTCCTTTTGGAAAGGTTAGTCAGTTGAGGCAGGGGTGACCGAGGTGAACTTAGTGAGCATGCAGAGTTACAGAGAGAGAGTAGAGTACAGTTAACAGAGGTATGTGAACTAAGTGAACTACGTGTCCTGGAAAACTCATGGTAGCACTCCAGAGAAAATGAGGACAGCGTCTCTAACTCTATGATCATCTCAACAGAATGAATATTGTGTTATATCTTGATAAATGTTGTCAATAATTATCAAATATCCTCCTTCTGCATACTATGCCCTACAAACCCAATATGTGTACTATTGTTCAACATACCTTTGTGTGAATAAACAGTAATTTGTATCTTTTCGGACGCTCTGAATTGTAATGACTTCCTGAGAGCCTCCTTGCCGGTTGGAGACATGTAACCATGGTAACCCGCGCCAACCTCATGGGACCAAAACGACGATTTGAGAGAATCATGAAGTCTGAATTAATTTAAAATATGTGTTACGCCGAGCAAAGTAAAATCTGATACTTACACTTAAATTTAAGCGTTATTGATGTTACAAAGCTGTCCGCCAACGTCTGTTATGATCATTGTCGTTACTACCGCATTGTATTGTGGGATATTTATGCGAGCGTAGTGTCCAGCGTTGCATATTGTAATATTTCACAAATAGTACTGTATGCAATTTGCGTACTATTGGTTTCATACTAAGGTTTCGGACATACTAAAAAATCTCACATACCATTTTAGCGTGCTAAACAGCATGTTAGTATGGCATTTCGGACACACCTTTTCATTGGCATTCTGTTGCCAGGGCAACAGCTTTGGTTCAAGTTTGAGAGAGAAGACGTAACTTTAACTTTCCATAGCCGTCACGAGTCTGTGTAATAGAACGTGTGTCGATTTGATCATAAATGTAGTTATAGAGAAGTTATGGTTAGTTGTTGTGTCTTTCTAGCCAAACAGCTACCGTGATGCTAACGTAGCAACTAGGTGGCTCATGCTAACAAGCTGTGGCCATGCTCAGCTGGTGATTGGCTCGTGTGTGGGCGGAAACAGGAACAGAAACAGGAAGTGTTGAAGAAGTGTTGCACTCAAGCCCCCAGGAAGTGTGCCGGTCGTTGATCCCAATTTTCGTAGTGGCCAAACGGCGGTACTACAACTTCCGTGTCCGTCACGTGATGCCATTGGGCCCAAAAAGACTTTTCCCATAGACTTACATTGGGAAAGAGAAGTCTCAGCGGATAATTTTTTTTTAGATGTTTTTTTTCGGGGGTTTTCTGCGCCTGCTCTATAGACCCAATGGATGCGGAAGATCACAGGAAGATCCGGGTACTTTTCTAGTCAGACGTCGAGCAATTTTGGCATCATGTGCCACTGAGCAACTTTCATAGGAATGAACAGGGCCCCGCCTCCAACGCTGTATCCAGTTCTCTTAATACATCCGTGGTTGCACTGCTCACTCGGCCTGTGTGGCTGCTCTAACCTGTTAACATGGGCTCTGAAATAAAGAGCAAAAGGTTCCGCGTCGCACACGCGCTGCTTACGTGTCCAGTGTGTCCCGGCCTTTATGGGAACTCTCACACAGAACGCGGCAACGGCACCACTGCATCCTAAAACCCATTATTTCCGATGGCTTGCGCGGTGCAACAACGGCTTTTTGATCAATTGTCACTTAAAGCTGCACTAAAAAGTCTATGGCCACTTGTACCCTGATATCTGATCCGGACATAAAGGAGCATCAACACACATATTTTTGTGAGATCTTTTTATGAGGTCAATGGTTACTATGAAGCACTTTTGTGTGATGTTTATTACTGAAGATGTTTTCTTTTTGTATTGTCAACCACATGACCCATTCAGCAAAGATTTAAAATATAAAACAGATAACTCTGCAGTAGTTATGTCAACATCTAAGCCATGGCCCCGAATCAACTCGTTGACTACATCGTTGGCACACTCCGGTACACTTTGACCTCTCCACTGACCTGAGCCTCAGAGGTATATTTGTCAAAGTTTTGACCCCCAGATACAGCGTACCCCCATGGCCCCATCAACTCATCGCCCTGCCTCTGTTATCTTATCATTATAAACAGGAGCTCTTTGGTGGATGTCATCATGCACCGATGTCCTGTCAGGCTGCCTGCTGGTGGGCATTCAAAGGAGGCCGTGCAAGGCAGAACACGGATAGGTTTGCACAACAAAATTTGCCTCAAATTGCCTCATTTGAGCTTCATGGTGGTATAATGACCAACCATCCTTCAGCTGGCCCTTATTGCCACTGACAAAACAATGAACCTATAGGAGCTCTACAAACTATTTGTTCTGTAGCTGAGTCCTCTTAGAGGGCAACAGAAAGGGAATTTAACTGTAAATTAACCAGTGAAAAGAGTCTAAATGAATTTGTATGTTCAATAAATTCATTCAACAGACCAGTGGTTCCCGTACTTTTTTATGCACCCTGGCAAGTCCAAATTTTTTCTAGTGTATGAAGCACTACAAGCACTTTGATAAAGGTAGGAAAATATCATTGTTTAATTTATATGTTAATATGTCAAGTCACTTTTAACTTTTTCAATATTTGACAAAGACCAAGATTTCCCCAGGTTTCTAAACATAACCATGAAAAAGTTTAATCCTGCTTTTGTTGCTGCTAGCGAATATTGTGGGAAAACAAATGAAACACGACATTTTGGCTGGCAATTACGTTGATTAACCATGTTTCCTCATTATGTTGAGGAAAAAAAACACATCCTGTCTTTCAAAATGTATTTGCTGTTACAAATTAGCAGAATAGAAACATTATTTCTAGTAGACAGGGTTGGAAGCTGAGAAAATAAACCTGAGCCCTAAAGAAACATTTGAGTAATTTAACCACATTCCACCATTAGTTTGACATTTCCAAGTAAATATTTAAAAAGTAAGTTATACTATGTAGATGCTCTGTATCATATAAGCTGTCATCATGATGCAAAGTCTGCATGTGATATAACCAAGCTGTAAGGAGTGGAAAGAATGAAAAACAACACTTCGATGCACATGCAAAGTGGGAAAGGGCCCTGAAAACTTAGCCTCGTTTAGATCCAGAAATTGCTTTGTTGACGCCAGATCTTATATAATTGTGTAGAGTGGATCTAGATATCCATGCAGTATAACTATTATATGGTCCTGGATCAGGCCTAACGTCCTCCTTTTTTGTGGTGATTGTTTGGAATCCATATTGTATCAAACTTCAGTCTCTGGTTGAAGATACTGTATATTGGCTTTAGGGCTGTATTGTTTGGCACACAGCCCATCTAAATTATTATTTATTATTACATGGCTGGGTTGAATACTCGATTCTGATTGGTCAATCACGGCGTTCTGCGGTCTGTAATTTCTTTATAACAGACCGTTGCTATGTATAGCAGACCGTTGCTATGGGCGCAGTTCTGATGTCGGACTATGGTGGACCGTTTTTGTGTCAAAATATTGATTTCTTAAGTAAGTAGACGTGTAATAAGCGGGATAATGTACAGCTAGCGGGCCATTGTTGTCAAAGAATCCCTTTCGGGGTGCAGCATCGGGGATTCTTTCACAACAGTGACCACCTCGCTATAATCTAATCTATCAGTAATAATCTACTGTACATCCCACATAATAGCTGGTGTGAGGGCTGTATATCCTTTGAGTTTTTTTCGATATCAGTGCCAATACGATGCAAAAAAGTGAAGTTATGATTTAAGTCAAAATGGGTTGAAAGCCGTGGAAAGGAAAAATGTCTAGTAAAAACACTTGGTACATTTGTTTTGGTCATAGTATTCAGTGTCTTTTTTTTGATACTTGTGATACTACGTCACTTTATTTTTGGCATCAAACCTCTTACCCTTAGCAAACCTTTAGGATTAGTCAACAAAACCACTATAGTTAGGTCGAGGTAAGAACTACATGGTTGGGCATTAAACTGCTACGTTTGTGAAGTGAAAATGAAATTGAACGTTGTGAACACGGGACACGAACAAACAGTTGATTGTAACGTGACGTACGGGACACGAACAGCGGTCTCCTGGATTATAGCCTTGTGTTTGTTGGACCCATCCACCTGCCTTCCCACCCGACCTGAGTGTCTCTTTCGCTCTTTAAACTACGTCACCACACTCCCGGCGCACTTTCTCAGAGCATTTACTGGGGTTACATTGTAGTTAGTGGAACGCCCGCTGTGTTTCATACCGCCGCTAAAGAGTGCCGTGTGCGGCGGTACCAAGCGGCGATGGCGTGAGAAAGCCACGGTATTTGACACCCCTGGGAATGAGAACGGGCTGGAACAGTTTATGCAGAAGTCTGTTCCCCCATCGAATAGTGTTTCCTATAATGCTGGTGTGGGTCTTATGTTTAGTTTATGGTAAGGTGACGCAGAGATGACTGATGGGGGTCTAGTTGAACTTCGGGGAAACAGACTCCAGCGCTGTATCTAATGTGGTTTTGGGGGTGAAGAGTTTACTGTACTATCGTCACTCCCCAATCTCCTCTTGTGTACGGGAAGTGACGAGGTCAGAGCCGAGATGCCAAATAACTTCTCTGTACATAGTGTACATACAAAGATGTCTGTTCCACATGACTGAACTAACGGGAACACTTCAGATATGATTCCCCTCCACCATCTGTTCACCAAAAAAAGGCAGCGATGGAGTTACCACGTTGGTTATAGCTGTTTATTTAGAGCGAGTGTTGAAACAGTATCAAGCATAAGAGCATAACACCTCCTTGTTGGATAACGGTGTTGTTTACTACAGAATGGTGGACATCTGTTACAACTGTAACCAGAGCACTGGGTTGCAGAGAAAAACCCTTACACACACTTCCAGGAAATGTTATGCTTTCATTCTTGCATGACATGTGGCATGTGTTACTTCTCATTCATAAAGAGAGCGTGAGCAAACAGTGGAGCCTCAAAGGAGGCTTTTCAGGAACGAGCAAAGAGAGGGGAACACACCCTGCCACTTACCAGGTGAAAAACATTCCTGAGCGTACAGTAACAATATCAGGTTTCATTGGGAACAGAACTTCATTGCTCAATGACGTAGTAAGCACGAGGAGAGGAACTCGGAAACGGGGATGAAAACCATCAAAACAAGCGTGTTGAGACACTGCTGTGGCTCAAACTAAACTCCCTCTTAATGGAAAAGTGTGTTTGTGTTTTTTGGTGTGTGAGAGGTGTTCACATGTGGGCAAAGATGAAGGCAGAACAAGTACTACTTTTTCCATTGTGCAAATGAGTTGCACAAGTCATGTTTTGCTCACTCTTGATGTAAATTTATTGTACTCATTAGGCTAAATGCTGGGGGAGGGAAAAGAAAAAACAACAACGTATCCATACCTGCTCATTGCGTAGGCAATAGATGATGTTTACTTCCAACTGCTCAGACCACCTAGAAAGCAATTTTCAAAGCTGAGGCTGAGACACTCTCAGACTGCTCCGAAATCACAAGAGAAAAATGATCCTTTCAGTTGAGTTTACAGGTCTACGACTGGTTCTTACCAACGATGTTAGTCACAACTGATTGTAAGAATATATAAAGTTCTTCATCTGTTAAATACCGGAAGCCATCAGCAGCAGCAATGTGTGTGTTGCATCTGCATTTCCAGATGTTGCTTAGGGCGCCGACAAGGCGAGAGCCAGCAGTGGTTGTAATACTTTATTTAGTCATGCTAGCGCCGTGGCTCTATGGGTGGCAGCGCCAGTCTGTTGATCAACAACTGCTGGATGGATTGCCATGAAATTTGGTGCAAACATTTTTGATGTTCAGAGGAATAATGCTACTGACATTAGTGCCAACCAGAGTGTTCACATTTGTGGTTTTGAATGAAGTATCACAACAACTGTTGGATGGATTGGCATTCAATTTGGTGCAGACATTTATGATGTCAAGAGAATGAATACTACTGACTTAAGCTCCAACCAGCACATTCTCATTTGTGGTTTTGAGTGAAATATTTCAACAACTATTGGATGGATTGGCATGAAATTTGGTACAGACTTTTAAGTTCCGCTCAGGTTGAAATGTAATAAATTTGATCATCCCTTGACTTTTTATCCTGCGCCATCATCAGGTCAAAATTACAAACCAATACTAAATAAGATACTAAACCTAATAACTACAGCCTTGAAGAAACAGTGTTTAACATTTCGGGGGATCTATTTGCAGAAATGGAATATAATATTAATACCTATGTTTTCTTTAGTTTATAATCACCTGAAAATAAGAATTGTTGTGTTTTCGTTACTTTATAATGAGCCATATATATCAACATACCTCTTCACATTGTTTCCACAGTAGCCCAGAACACACAAACCAAACACTGGCTCTAGAGAGGGTCATTCACGTTTTCATATTTTCGCATTGGCCACCATGGTTCTTCTACACGCTTTGCACACAGGAGAAGTTTCTGTTGGTCTGCAACCTCACCAAATCCTACACACTGCACCTTTAAGCGTAATTTATGCTTCATTTATGCCGCAGGGGGCGTGAATGTCCACTCGGCCAAAGTGACATGATACCATGAGACATGGCCCTTCGCGGGGGTTCCGTGCGGCAAGTTTTCGCCTGTCTGTGCACATCCAAAATCTTCAAACTACGTGGACGTGGATGGGTGGAGAATATGAGGAACTTTGAGGAGCTTTGAGAATGTCGGTTTGCCGTGAGGAGAAACCAGCAAGGACTATAAAAGATCCAAACGTTTCCTCGTCACAATTCCGTCAGCTCATGTGTGTGCGACCGTCTTTGCAGAAAGTAGCCTAAAATCGAGGCTTTACACACCCACTGGCATGGCTGAAGACTCTTGTTAAGGCCAACGTTGACTCAAATTCGGTTTAACTCACTTGTAAAATACAATGAAATGAGTTACAGTAATATTGGAAGGTTTTACGTATTACTTCTTTGGCAATTATGTTGAGGTGATTAGTGTGGACTGGAGTGTTTTTGTGCAGTAGCTGTAACTAAAAAAGTGTTAAATCATCTCTTTTTGGTGCAGACCTATAAGCACTGTTGCAGTATTGACAGTTACACTCTTAAAATTAAACTATTCTTGGCTCTTCCTGAAACTATCTCAAAGGAATAGTTGGACGTTTTGGAAAATACGCTTATTTGCTTTCTTGCCAAGAATTAAATGGGAAGATCGATACAGTAAGCTACAGCCAGCAGTTAGCTTAGCTTAGCATAAAGACTGGAAACAAGGGGAAACAGCTAGCTTGGCTCTGTCCAGAGGTAACAAAATCTGCTTACCAGCTCCTCTAATAGTCACTAATATCTCATTTGATTATCCTTTAAAGAAACTTAAGTGCAAAAAAAACAAGTTGTTTTTACGGAGGATTATGTGCTGGTCTCTTGGTCTCATCTAACCTCAGCAAGAACACAAATAAGCACATTTCTAAAAATATCAGACTTTTTCCTGAAGAATAGAAAAGTGTCCTTAAAATCTGAGTCACAGTAATATGACCATCAAATAATTTATAAGAGCTATATTGAAATGGTTAATCATTACATTTTTCATCAGCCAGTTTTAATGTGTTGCTGTTTTTAATATGTTGGCTTGGTATGATTATTCTATGACCTTTTTTTAATTATTTTTTTACATATGTGTCATTATTTATATATTCTTGAAATGTAACATGTAGAGGAACCACACAAGCATGTTCTAATATGTGTGCAAGGGGGCCTGTGCGTGATTATGCACCATTTCCAGACTTTCTCCTCTTGTTTTTTCCATGTCTCTGTTCTATCATCTTAATTCGTGTTTACAAAGTCTGATGTGGTTTCAACCAGCTCATCACTCACGCTGGTTGTAACAACATCTGTTTGGCTTTGGTGCCAGGGCGCGGGCCGTGCCCACGCTGTGTGTGTTGACGTCGTAGAGCAACGAGGCCCCGAGGTCATCCAGCCTGATCAAAAGAGGGTTTTTAAATGCTGTTCGGTACACTCGCCCAGGGCTAACCCAGTTGTTTTGAAAACACGGCAGTATATTATCCAGTTTTTACGTGTGCGTGTGTGTGTGTATATGTACAAGGTAAGGAGGGCACGGAGACTCAGCTCTGTTATGAGCTGTGCAACTGAGGTGAGATATTCGCTGGAAGGGAGCCAACTTGTTGAGTTCAGAGGGGTCCTTGTGTACCCTGCTCTGAACTCTTACAACCTCAGTGTGTGTGTATGTGTGTGTGTGTGTGTGTGTGTGTGTGTGTGTGTTTGTGTGTAAGGGGTGAAAGGGGTGGTAAGTAAATGAGTGAATGAGCTAAAAAACATGCACCGGTCGACCTCGCCTGTGCCAACGGGGTGGAAAGGGGATGCCTCTCCCCCAGCACTTATTTGCGTGGATGTGACAGTGAAAACGCTTTGAAACACCCTCATACCCTCAATAAACTCATCAGGAGAGCGCACATATATGTCTGAGTTATCATGTTTCCTGTAGATCCAGGCGTGACAGGCAGCAGCCATTTATTTTATGTCTGTTACGCGGTCTGACAGCTCACGTGTAACACATACAAGAGCTGGTATTTTCTTTTATTATCGCTTATATTACAGGAAAAGATAAACCCTCATCAAGAGATCTCCAAATAATTAAGTTGACATTGTCACAGTAGCACGATGAACAAACTAGCTTAGCACAAAACAACATTTTAGAGGTAAGAGACAAATAAGCCAGGAGAGAAAGAAAGAGCTTTTATTTTCATTTACACTCATAATCATTTGATGAAATGTCCTTTGTTCACAAGAGTTTGATGAATTCATGCAGGCACACGATGGTCAAACTAACATGACATTGCATATATGACATAATATGATTAAAGGGATTAATATAAATATATATTGCTACACAAAATGATGTTGTTGTGATATGCTTGTATATGATGCAGTACTATACTACTAATTTAATTAATTATTATTATTAATAATAATAATAATAATAATAATAATAATAATAATAATAATAATAATAATAATAATGATAATAATAATTAATTACATTTAATTCTGGTGAGTTGGTGCTCAGAGAACAACCTGCATCTCAACAGTGCAAAGACAAAAGAGCTAATTGTGGACTTCAGGAGGTCCCGAGCTGACGAGTACGCTCCAATCTACATCAACGGAGACAGAGTGGAAAGAATGTCGAGCTTCAGATTCCTCGGTATTCACATCTCAGATGACCTCTCATGGTCCATTAACACCACTGCACTTGTTAAGAAAGCACAACAAAGGCTGTTTTTCTTGAGGACGCTGAGAAAAGCTGTTCTGCCCCAATAACTGCTAGTGACTTTCTATTGTTGCACCATGGAGAGCATCCTCACAAACTGTATCTCTGTGTGGTACATCAGCTGCACAGCAGCCGACAGGAACGCACTCCAGCGTGTCATCTCCAGAGCACAGAAGATCATCGGGACACAGCTCCCAGCCCTGGAGGACGTCTACAACCCATGCTGCCAAAAGAAAGCGGTCAACATCTGCAATGACATCACACACCCACACCATCATCTGTTCGAGCCTCTACCATCCTTCAGGCGCTACAGGGCCTTCTCCGCCCGCACCTCCAGGTTGAGGAACAGCTTCATCCCCAGAGCCATAGCTGCTCTGAACCAGTCCTCTAAAGGAACCATGGCTGCCTGTCTGCCCCCCCATCCTTAAGTACATGGATCATAGACTGCATGGGCTGTGCTGCCCCCCCAGTTATGGAGTTATGGCAGTTATGGAAGGCCCCCCCTTCCATAACTACATGGACTAGATGTACTTTATTTTGTTGTATTTTACCATGCACTTTAACCTTGACTGCAATTGCACTTTGAACTGCATTTGTTTATGATATTGCACATGCCGACTGATTATACTATTTATAATGTATTTAATTATTTATTATAATCATTGTCTTTTATATTGTTTTAGATTGTCTACTTACTTTTACTGCCCTTTATGACAGTTTGCACATACGACACTGGGCACTAACCTCATAGCTGTCTTTATACAGTACCCTATATTTATAGACTGTCTTTTAATGCATCGTGTATGTGATGGGGAGTTGCCATCTCAATTTCGTTGTACCTGTACAATGACAATAAAGGAAATCTAATCTAATCTAATCTAAAATCTAATTAGTTCATCATTGAGTCCAAGTGGACATTTGTGCCAAATTTGAAGAAATTCCCTCAGGCGTTCTGAGATATCACGAGAATGGGACAGACGTGAGGTCACAGTGACCTTGACCTTTGACCTCCAAAATCTAATCAGTTCATCCTTGAGTGGACTCTAGGTATTCTGAGCTATCGCGTCCACAAGAATGGAACGAACAACCTGAAAACATAATGCCTCCGGCCACGGCTGTCGCCGACACAGAGGCGAGAGACGGGATGCAAATACAAAGATGCTAGAATGGGTGTAATGGGTGCTCTCTTTCACTTGGTTTTAGTTAAATGTTGATGTTTGATCTGTGTGGGAGCACCAGCTGGGCATCGACTGTACTGAGTGGTGGAAAGGGGCCGAAAGGGGCCGTGGATAAGACCCATACAAGCTCTTGTCCTACCCAACTTACAGTTCAAGGTTCTAGAGTTCACTTCTCTAAAGCCGGACTATCTGAAATGTATCCAGATTTATTACACGGCTTTGTTGAATACTCGAATCTGATTGGTCAATCAGGACATTCTACATTCTGTTATTTCATTATAGCAGACCGTTGCTATGTATAACAGACTGTTGCTATGTATAACAGACTGTTGCTATGTATAACAGACCGTTGCTATGGGCGCAGTTCTGATGTCGGACTCTGGCAGACCATTTTTGTGTCAAATTATTGATTTCTTAAGTAAGTAGCCGTGTAATAAGCGGGATAATCCAACATTATCCCTTACGTAGAGGACATGCTTCTTTATGCAATGTAATGTTTTGGCAAGACTATATTGAGATATGTCCAAAACATTTAGGAATGAAATGAAGAACTGTCCTCTTACACTGGAACCCGTTCACTTCTAAACATTTAGATATTTTAGACTTTACATCTTTATTTGCTGTTTAAAACTGGAGTGACCTGATACTATTTGAGCTCTGAGAAATCCTTTAACTTACTTCAACTCACTAAATTTCTTACCACCAGACAAAACCCACTGTCCCTCTTTCTATTCAAATTATACTTTCCCCCCTTTTTGTTCTGTCTTTGTTTCTGTTTTGCTTTGTTTTATCATTACTCTACTGTCAGGGAGAGTTTGTGTGCTGTGTGAGGGGATAAGACTGTTAACATTGTTCCACTTCCTATGAGGGGAATATTGAAAAATAAATAAAAGAAGGGGAATATTGGAATTATTTCCCTTGGTGCTACTATGAACTGTATGTCGAGGAATACGGTGATGTGATGGGATCTCAGTGTTAAACCTGTATTCCTCAATAAAGAAATTAAAAGGAAAATATAAGCCACATGTGTACAGTTGTTTGCGTGTGTGCAGCAGGCTCACTCTGTGTCCATGTCGGGGGCCAGCGGGGCCGCAGAGTGACTGACCTCTCCACAGATGTTATTACACATTAATGAGACCGCCCATCTGATCAATAACCCCTCACTGCGTAATCACACCAACATATGTGTGTGTGTGTGTGTGTGTTTGCCCCCTCTCTGTCTCCCTCCTTCTCCCTGTTTTTGCTACTGTATTTCATCTAACCGCATCGATTTCTCCCTGAACCACCTCCTCAAGGTCTCCTGCCGGAGGACTCTGATCTGTCGCTGGAAACTTGTTGTGCTCTTTTTTTTTTATAACTGTGGACAAAAAGTTGAAAAACAAGCTGGAGTTTCACGTCTCTGTGGCCGGAGCGTTCGATAATCAGGAGAATATTTAGAGCAGTTTTGCTGCTGGTAAAAGTTTCTTGTAAAAGTTGTGAGGTGTAATTACTCTTAATAATGCATCAGTGACAGTTATTGGGTGATAAATATTATTTCACCGTAGCGGAAGTCATTTTCTCAGAGAGAGCGCTGTAAAACTTTAATTGCCTCTGTTCAGCATTGAGTTAAGCCTCTGTGGGATTTCACTGCTGTCAATTGTGTCCGGTTGTTTAGCTGGCAGAACGAAACAAAGTGTATTAAAGAGTTAAAAGTAAATTTTTTGTAGACGTGAGGCTTAAAGAAATGAAAACCAGGAGTTCAGGAATAAAAAAGGTTACAGAGACGAATTTTCATCGACAAAACAACCTCAACTCAAGGTCTTTCGACTGTATCACATGGTCTTCATCAGCAGATTGAGTTCACTCAGTTGACATGAACTGTAGATGTTCAAACTTTCTCCATGTTAGCTGAAAAAGTTAATATAAATGTGCTCAGAGAAACAGGTTTAAACATCTAAAGATCCAACACAACTGAACAAACTGCAACTGCTGAAGAGGAGGCGAGGCAAGTTTACTTGTGTAGCACCTTTAAACAACAAGGCAATTCAGAGTGCTTTACATGAAACATAAACACATTGAGACAAGGTATAAAAGAAACACAAGACGCGATAGAAAGACACATATACACAAGTAAGTGGACCTTGAGTTGAAATTGTTCTGTCAAATGCTGTTTCCAAGGTCCCAAATCAAAAGTTGTCAAGCTTAAAAGTTTCATTATTTATTATTTTCTACAAGAGATTTGTGAGATTGTAGAGTTAAATATCATGGAAGACAATAAACTACATGCCGTTTTCATTCAAATGTCTAATAAATTTAAGTTTTGTTACATTCACAATAATCTAAATATTTTTTGTGGTCAGTCATTCCCTTTGTTTTCCTCTTTCTGGAAAATTGGGATTAGAGTGATATTACTTAACAATGTCAATATACAATGGCTTCAATGAATATTTTTTTGCACACTTTATTGGTAAAACAATGTTATTTAAAAACGACTAAATTATTTTTTTGGGTAATTAATTCTACAAACAATATAATAATAATAATAATAATAATAATAATAATAATCATAATAATAATCATAATCATAATAATAATAATAATTATAATTATAATTATAATTATAATAATAATAATAATAATAATAATAATAATACAATGACAAAGAGAAGAACATTTTTACAATTATTTGCAAATGTATCAAAAAATTAATCATGTTTTTGCCATATGAAAAGGATTTTTGTTAAATTTGCAAAACAAATTGCAAATTAAAAAAAAAAAAATACCCAAAATGAAGTTTTTCAAATTTTCTTATAAATTAGTAAAAGTTTTTTGTTTTTTTTAAGTGTTTTAGCGAGTATGAGTTGAGTGGTGTTATTGTGTGTAGATCTAATTGCCCAAAAAGTAAATGCAATCAATTTTTAATTAAATTAATAACACAATACATTAAGCAAAAAGGGAATAATTTCTGAAGCCACTGTATCAATCAATATACAGTTTGAATATGTTATGTCCTACATACAAATTAACAGAATATTACAATCATGTTTTTTCTTTTTACAGTAAATCTGTCATACAGACGCTTATCAATACTTGTTGAACTGGCCCTTTTTTAAACTGACTAATGCCTTATCAAGCTTTGGCTCAGAGGGTTACAGGGTCAGAAAAACATTTTGTTCGTGCCATCCATTTACGGTACATGTGATAAAGTTGGGGATGGGAGGTTTGAGTGCGTCGCCAGCAGCATGTTTATTTGTTTGACCCGAGCTGTGTTCTCTATTAACGGCCTGCAGAGGAAGTCAGGGCCCTGCGGTCTGCTGCCTCCCGGGGAGCACAGAGGAGATGTCCGTCTGTTTATCATTAAAGGGTCAATCTGTCAACATGACCTGATCAAATAACTATTACACATTTTGGCAGCTGTGTGTGTGTGTGTACTTGGGCATTTGTTCTCTGGTTTTGTGCAATTGGGGGATTTTTGCCAGGCGACTACTAGCTTGTTGTGAACCCGCTGTTCCATTTGTTGGACACATACGTGTGCGTGTGTGTGTGCATGTGCGTGTGTGTGTTGTGTAAGATAATGCAACTGTTGCATTACATTCAACTGCATGAGGCTGGAAGCTGAAATTATTCTCTTTTTGGTTTCTGTCAACCTGCAGACATCAGATGATGAAGCAAATGTGCTGCTTACTTGAAGATGAGACAATGAAGGGGGAATTCTTATTCTTCTTATTCTTATTCTCTAAAAACATCAACAGATTACCAGCAAGTACATTGACTCAAGTACTGTACTTAAGTACAATTTTGAGGTATTTGTACTTTACTTGAGAATTTCCCTTTTATGTCACCTCATACTTATGATATGATGAGATATAGATGATATAGTAGTATGACTTATAGTATAGTCCACTACATGTATCTGACAGCTGTAGTAAGTAGTTTGTCACTTTTCAGATGAAGAATTTACAAACAAAACAAAAATGATAAACTTATCCAACACATTTTAATATTAAACCAGTGGTATCGCCTGACAAAAAAAGTATACTGTCTAGACATGTTCAGATATCTATGAGTTGTTAGTGGCTCCACCAAGGAAACATTTCCTCTCTAAACTTCTCAGATGGTTTCATTTCTATAATTTAATAGTTTGAATATATCTTCAAATTATCCAATGGTTTGTCTTCTTTCCTCTCCCATGAATCATCTCTTGATCCCTCAGATTTATATTGTGACTCTTTGGAGGGGGACGACCTTTATAGGTTGGGAGACACTGAATGAAACTACCAACAGTAACGATATTGTATATAAACCAGCTACAACTTAAAATACTACTTACACATTAATGCATCGGGTTAATGATCTAATCATGTAATATATAATGATAATAATAATGCATCATCCACACATAGACTGTATATAAAGATGGACAACGTGATAGTTGTTGTGTCTTTCTAGCCAAACGGCTACCGTGATGCTAACGTAGCAGCTAGGTGGCTCACGCTAACAAGCTGCGGCCTTGCTCGGCTCGTGATTGGCTCGGCGGGTGTGTGGGCGGAACCTAAATAACGCAGCTCCACCCCCAGATCACTACTGCACAGACTCTGGCTCCAAATGATGTCAAAATCTCAAGATGGTAGCTCCGGTAGCCGGGATAATTTGGCTTCACTTTTGTACAGTAGGAGGAAGTGGAGAGGTCGTCCATCTTTATATACAGTCCATGCTTCTACAAGCTCCCTTTCTTGAAGAAAAAATACATTTACTTTGATACTTTAAGTATGTTTTTGCTGATAATACTTGTACTTGTACTGTATGTTGACTTAAGTAGGATTTTAAATGCAGGACTTGTATTTTTAGATTGATGTATTGATACTTTTACTTGAGTAAAGGATCTGAGTACCTCTTCGACCACACCAACGCACGGGCATCGATCACAGGGACGTCCCACACCAACACACATGGACGTACTGAGGAGAGATGCTGGACAGTGCTGGCGAGCTAGCCAGATGTATGGTGGACTGAGACAGCTGGAAGCTCCGCTTGAAAGCCCGTCTGAGGACGACCCAATGACATCAATTCCGATAGTTGTATTATCACTCTTTCCATCCACCACTATTGGTTTTGTGTTATCAGTCCTACTTGTATTAGCTATTACAGCTGCTAGGCTATTATTGTGGCTGCTTCTCTATCTATCTATCTATCTATCTATCTATCTATCTATCTATCTATCTATCTATCCCCCCAGCCGGTCTCGGCAGATGGCCGCCCGCCCTGCGCCCGGTTCTGCTCCAGGTTTCTTCCCAGTAATCGGGGAGTTTTTCCTGGCCACAGCGCGCTTGGTGGATACTGTTGGGTCTCTAAACTATGGTGTACGGTCATAGACCTGCTCTATATATAAAGCGTCTTGAGATAACTTCTGTTGTGATTTGACGCTATACAAAAATAAATTGATTTGATTTGATTTGATTTGATACTGGGAGGACATCCTGTCACATGTTTTATACCTGCTAAATGATGAGATGAGTATGTAGGGCAGGGACATTAGTTTGATGTAGACATATTTATGGTTATAGTCCAGCCCGTTCTCATTCCCAGGGCATTAAATACCGAGGCTTTGTCACGCCTGTCGGCGTTCAGTACCGCCGCACAGAGCACCCTTTAGCGCAGGTGTGAAACGCACCGGGTGTTCCATTAACTATAACGTAAACCCATCCGCGGCAACAGTAAACACTCCAAAAAAGTACGCGGAGAGTGTGGTGACGTAGTTTAAAGACCGAAAAGACACATACAGGGCGGGCAGAAGGGGAGGTGGACGGGTCCAATAAACGCAAGGCTTTCATCCAGGAGACCGTTGTTCGTGTCCTGTGCATCACGTTACAATCAACGTTCCGTGTCATTTTCACTGTACAAACGTAATAGTTTTAAGTCCAACCATGGAGTTCTTACCTAAACCTAACTATAGTGGTTTTGCCGAAACCTAAAGTGACACCAAGGGGCGTGACACCAAGGGGCGTGAAAAAGCGGCGGTATGTGACGAGTTGGGATGAGAACATCTTATATAGTCGGGGTATCCTGGTGACCCAGTGGTTCAGATGTATAAGGTCCCTTGTTCAAATCCGGCCATGGTCCTTTGTTCAATGTCAAGTCCCTCTCTCTCCTCTTTTTTCTCTCTGTATCTACACTGTCACTGTCCAATACAGGTGTAATGGCCAAAATTAAAGAGATTAAAAAAATACCGGTGCAGTCCATCTCATGTATGCAATATATGGATACAAATATCAATGTGTATGTAATTATACAGTGTTGTCTAAGGAGAATAAAAAAAATCTCCTTTCTTTCAGTGTTATCATCTTTGTGTTTCTTGTCATCTTTGTAGGTGATCTTGCGGAGGTAACTGACAATGTCTATAAAAAGGCTCACAGGAGTATTTCAAAGATTTATCAGTATTACATAACCCTTCACAAGTATCTCCAAGACAGAGAGGGGAATGTTACAGCAGTGGCCAAAGCCAATATCTTTGAAACGAAACATCACGGAAGGACTAGATGTATGCGTGTGGACTTGTGCAAGGTCCGTCGTTATTGATGTCTGTCAAGCAAACGCATGCACTGAGACACAGAAAACATTTGATTTCTGCTTCTATTTCCATTTTCTAGTCCTTGCTTTAATAAAAGGGACTCTATGTAAGAATCAGAAATTGCTTGTTAACAGCGGCACCTGCGGAGTCAACGAAAGTCAGCGTCCTGTTGCTCGCGCTTGTGCTCGCTCTACATAGACATGAACGAGCATCGGTCAAAACATTGAGGCGACACACGTCAGTTAAAACCACAGTATGACTCTATATTTCACCTGCTTGGCAGTAATGTTAGCTGACCAGACGGAGGTCTCTCCATGAACCAATGCTGATACTGTGTTGTCCTGCTTCAGACTCCCATCTTCTGCAGTGTGTAATGTGCGCGCATGCACGTGAGAGGTGGAGCGAGTGAGAACGAGCGCGGTGTGTGAGTGAAGGCAAGCAGGCAGACAGAGGAGCAGAGCAGCATCGACTCCGGCCCTGGAGACCAAAGCTACACTGTTTTGCATGACGGGCTTCACTAGATACAACTTTGCGGTTTTGGTGCTTCCATGTAGGTTGTGTTGGAACAGCGTAACCTCACGCGAGCACGCATGGGACACCGACCCGATTTATTCGTGTAAGAAGTTACAAACAGTACCTTTAATTTGTTGTTGATTTAGTTCATTAAATTGTTGTTTGGTGTATTTTACAGAAAAGCTCTTTTATGATTCAGTAGTTAAAAGCATCAATAAATAAAGCATCTGATTAAATGATTGCAGATGCACAAACCACAGTGTAGAAATACTCTGTTACAAGTAAAAGTACAAAAGTATTGCCATCAAAATATAGGTATACCAAAATATAAAGTACTCATCGTGCAGAATCTCCCATATTAGAATAATTTGCATTATATTATTGGATTATAATTATTGATAGATTAATGTAAGTATCACTTTATTCCTACAGCTGGTAAAGTTGGGGATCATTTTAATTACTTTATATACTGCTGTAGCTTAATCTATAATAACACATCATGTTTTATTTGTTGAACATATTTTTGTATTAATAATCTGAATCTGTAAAGTAACAAATAACTAAATTTATCCAATAGATGTAGTGGAGTACAACGTACAATATTTACCTCTGAGATGTAAAGTACAAGTACCTAAAATTGTACTTAAGTACAGTACTTGAGTAAATGTATTGTTTCCATCTTCTTTAACAGTGCAGTTTTAGTTCTTTAGTTCTTCCCTCTGAGGAAAGCTTTGGATGCATCTCACAGTATAACAGAGTTGATTTCTTTACTGTCACTATACTCAAGGAACATATTCAATTCTTGCATCCCAGCTTTGAATGTGGCTCTCTTCAGCATTCACCTTAAGGCTGCATAGTTAGTAACTGTGTACAGTACATTTGCTCTTACAGTGTTCTTGGCATTTAAACATTAAATGCTTAAATTAACTTATAATACATTAAGTGTGGAGACAGTGAGGAGTCACCAACAGGTGTCTGCATTACCTGCACAGAGAGAAATAATCTCATCTGAGTTTAATGAAAAACTAGAGGTGATAGGCTATTTATCCGGCCACAAAATGTTTAAGGTAAATGTTTCCTTATGAGGGAATCTACCAGCCACGACGGCGCTGGTATTGTTTTCACCTTGTGTGAGTCTGTGTGTGTGTCATCATGTGGTCCTGGAGACGCCTACAGTAGCAGGATCTACCACAGAGGCGGTTCTGAGTTCTTTGCCAGGTGTTAATATTTCTGTCTGTGGACAGATTTTGTCACTGCGATAGCATCACAATCAAGCAAGATGCAGTCACGAAACTTTAAAGGTGTGTAGTTGGGATCAAAATGAAGGCTGAGTTTGAAGATGAGTGTGGTTTGAGCGAGGACGGCGGTAATAGGGGTGTTGGAATTGAGGAAGAAGCCATTGGCCCCCCCACTTTACGCCCTTGGCCCGATTTGACGTCGCGGCTGGTGTGATCCCATCGCAAGATCGCTTCTAGTTGTCAACATATTAATTATCATGGGTAGATATAATAAAAGCTTTCCTCTTCCATGCTTTAGTGTAATGATGCACATGTAACGTTGGTTAAAATTTGTGAATAGGCTTTCTAAATGTTTAATGATGCAGCCCTGGTGTAAAACCTCTGGAGGACCGCTATTGGTTGTTACAGAGTCCGAGGGAGAGCATTTTCAGTATTGTCATCACTTCTTTTTCAAAGCTCCTGAGTCCTATTTTTGCTGTTCTGACTCTTGAGTCAAAGTTTACGACCATTCTAGGAAGTTTTTTGACACACCAGCTGACTCTATAAGGATCATATTGATGTCTCATTATCTGGGATGTTGAGTTAAAGACGTATCCTCCTAATTTAACACAGATGAATACATGAGCTTTGTTTTATTATCTTTTGTCTTTTACTTGTGTGACAAATATAAAAAAAAAAAAAAAGCTCAGCATTTGTCAGATCCAAAGATCCCCAAAAAATCTGTTTTTATTTGTCATGTAAGTTTAATTATTATATCATTCACTTACAGAGCCTTATCTTTTTGTCCTTCTTATTATGACTTATTTTTCCAATGTTAAGTATTTTGAATTTTGAGTAACCTGTTTGTTTTTGTTAATTATTTAGAAAACTTTAAAAAATGCCACATAAATAGTTTATTATTAATAATAATCAGAAGATGTTTGTATGACGTATGTTTTCCTCTCTTTGGGTTATATCACACAGTGTCCACATGCTGTGTGTTGACTTGCATGTGAGGCCTTTTAACAGAACAAACCTTGATATGTTTGTCTCTTCAACCTGTCCAACACCTGACACAGATTCACTATTGCAAGTGTTGAACTCAGAGCCTTTGACGGACAGATAGAGCACACAAAAACACTGCCAAGTGTTATAACACAGGCCGGCAGGAGTTTACCTTGGTTTCTCAATCACACTCTTTGCTTTGGAGAGCTGCCAAGTGTCATTCACCTGAAATGTGTGTGGAGGTGAACTCAAAACAAGTGTCATCTGTTTGTGGGTACAAGGATGTGAAGAAGGGGAATGAGAAGGATCAGAGAGATGAACTGGAGATGCACTGAGAGTAAGGGACGCTTAGAGAATCAACAAACTCTTTATGAAGGTCAAGATTTCTGCCTGTGTGGAGAATGTAGAATAAACACTCTACTAATATTTATTAATTTATTTTTAACATAAAGCACATAAAATCAGTTGAAAATAACAACGCAGACCTATATACATAAAGACATTTATCAAGTGTTCCTGCAGAAATTTTGTAAATAAAGTAGTGAAATTGTTGGCTGCATTTAAAGGAAAAGTTCAACACTTTGGGAAAATACGCTTAACATATAATTGTTTATTACACGGCTTTGCTGAATACTTGATTCTGATTGGTCAATCACGGCGTTCTATGGTCTGTTTCTATGTATAACAGACCGTTGCTATGTATAACAGACCGTTGTTATGGCTGCAATTCTGATGTTGGACTCTTCTGGACCATTTTTGCGTCAAATTATTGATTTCTTAAGTAAGTAGCAGTGTAATAAGAGGGATAATGTAAAGCTAGCGGGCCATTGTTGTGAAATAAACCCCTTTAGGGCGATGCGAGATCTGTCTGGGTTTATTTCACAACAATGACCGGCTCGCTGTACATTATCCCTTACATAATACATATTTCCGACAATATCTACAGAAAATGAACATTAAAGACTTCGGAAAGATAGGTTTCATGGCAGAACTGTTGTATTGAATTGAATCAGATTGTACAGGTGTACCTAATAAAGTGGCCACTGAGTGTACGCATATCACTCTCATGTCTGTACAGTCTGTCTGCATTAGCTTACCTTAGCACAAAGACTGGAAACAGGGGGGAACAGCTAGCCTGGCTCTGTCCAAGGGTACACACAACACCCAGTGAAACCACGTGTCTTTTTAATATGTTGGTCTTTATACGGGTTAAACAAATGAGATATAACATCTTTATTTGTTAAATTTAGAGGTGCTAGTAAGCAGATTTAGTTACTTTAAGAGTTTAACGTTAAGCAAATCTGCTTCCTCAGACCTAAACTAACTAATGTTGCTTATTCCTGATGGGTGCAAAAATGTGACATCCAACCCAGTAGCCAGAATAAAATTTTGGCATTGTACATTTCTGCAAACCATGGATATGTTGAATATAGACGTTTCTGAACCAAAAAATATATTACATATCAACAAGTTTTTTAACCGCTCGTGGCACTTTTGCCATTTCGAAACTGCTTTCTCAATTACGTTTAGGTTTAGGCAACAAAACTACTTGGTTAGTTTTAGTAAAACATCATGGTTTGGGTTGAAATAAGTATAATACTTTTGGTTTCACACGGGACACAAACAGCGGTCTCCTGGGTGAAAGTCCCGTGTATGACCAATCCTGCATCGACCCCAACCTCCCCTCTACGCAGTCTTTGATTCAACTTTTGTGATACGTCAAAAACAAACATAATCAGGGAAAAATATAGGTTCCCTCAAAATGTAATTAACAATGCATTTTCTTTGTATGGGAACGTAATTTTTAGGAGACCAGGCTGGTGACATCACCTTTTTCTAAATGATCAAACCACTAAAAAGAGCTCAGAGAAACAAAGAAATATAGAAATCTCTCATGTGAACTAACCAAAACTTTAGCAAAAAACAGTGTGTTCATGAAGGCTGATGAAGAAAATAAGTTCACAGTAAAGCAAAAACATTTTGAACTACAAATTAAACATTAATAATAATAGGTTAATAATAATTATAGTTATTGCAGCACAGTTATGTTGTTTCAATGGAGCCAGCAGTCATCTGTGCTGATGAATGACTTGTTGACTGGTCTTCTGCTGGTTGAATCCATCAGCACAAAAACACACGTGGGATAGGTATGTGTGTTTGTGTGTGTGTGTGTGTGTGTGTGTGTGTGTGTGTGTGTTTCCAGTTAGAACCTACGGGGCGTTTTGGGAGGTAGGTCACTTGTTTTTCTCCCAAAAAAATGAACTGTTTTAACAGGAAATGTGTAGTTACAAAAAAACATGTTGTTGAAAAGTATTAAGATCTTTTACTAAAGTAAAAGTAGCTATACTACGGTATAAAAAATACGACATTACAAGTAAGAGTCCTGCATTGAAAATGTCACTTATAAGTAAAAGCAAAGAAGTATTATCACCAAAATGTATTAAAAGTTTTATAAGTAAAAGCACTCACCGGCCCCTGTCACAGTGTTATTACATTATTGGATGATTATTATTATTACTGATGCATTAACTTGACCAGACTAGATGGGGATAATTCAAACTGCTATATATACCGCTGGGTATGCAAATCTACAACAATGCGTCATATTTTATAAACGGATACTTCTAAACTGAACTTCATTATATATTTTGTGTTTAAAATCATCACTAGTAAAGTAACTTGTCACTATAGCTGTCAAATAAATGTAGTGGACTAGAAGTATAAAGTGGCATAAATTGGAAGTACTCAAGTAAAATACCTAAAAACATATATATCTCTAAAAATCTAAAAAAAATCTTTATGTGACTCATTGAACTTCCTGACCTTTTATACTGACATTATAGCAGGTGTGTTTATTTTTCTGGTCCTGGGGATGCTGGAGCTTGTTTTTGGCTAATACAGCTATTGATAATGCATCAGGCTGCATTTTAACTCCCCAAACAGCTTCCTTTCTCCACATCGTCCACATTCAGGCATCCGCTCAGCTAAGATGTGTGTCCCGTGGGATGAAACACATCTGGAGGAGTCACATACAGTATACACATGAAAAGAACATGCCCACATGGTGCCTCCAACTCCCTGACATTATTGATTTATGTCAGGTCTAGTCCAAGCCTTTACAACCAAGTAATAACAAGTGTCTAAAGCTGCAACGTTTGGGATTATAAATATCTGGCACCTCCCAGTGGTGGAATAAAAAACACACACAGACATAGTGAGGGCATTTACATCAACACTAATGTCGTGGTTATGTGTTTGTTCATGTAAACTGAATAATTTGAATGATGCTATAAAATCACATGACGATTCTACAAATTGTGCCTTTAAATACACTGCAGCTACACTATGACCTCGAAGGTTAAACACGATGAATCACCACCTCAATCTCAACGAAAAAAGAGTTTAAAAACAACTGTTCCAGCAGGACTTTGGCACACTATATAAGGTGTTTCTGTATTTTGTCAGACTAAAACAACAAGACAAACTTGTACGATGTTCTGCAGCACTGCATCAAGATAATTTACTTGAGTATCAAAACCACCATGTAAAAATACCCCAAGGACAAGTCTTGCATCCAAATTTATAATTAAGTAGAAGTCCAAAAGTATTACCGGCAAAATCATTACTGTACTTATATATTACTGGATTATCATTATCGATGCATTACCGTGTAAGCAGTATTCTAATGTTGTAGCTGGTCATGGTTGAGCTAATTTAAAATGTTTAATGTGAACTAACTTCAATTTATATTTAAACTGTTGGGTATAATTTAATCTGTAACAGTGCATCAGGATGATCATATATTTTGTATGTAAAATCTGAATCTGTAAAGTAACTATAACTAAATGTAGAGAAATACTCAGGTAAAGCATAAGTACCACAAACATGTACTTTGAGTACTTTAGTACTTCCCACCTCTTCCTCTGGTGCATTTGGACTGGACCATCATTCCCACTTTGATACTCACGACAGTAATAATAACAGATACTGTATTATACAGTAGGCCTATGTGTGAATATTACTGTAGTGAGTACAGTAATATATCTGTATATTGCAGATATTTTAAATGACTCATAATCATGAACTGTAAAACTGTAGAAACTGTTGAGTTGCATCACAGACAGGTGCTTCAGTGTTACTTAGATAAATGGCGCCCTCTAGTGTTTATCATTTAGAAATGATAACAACCCTCACCTTCCTGACTGAAACAGCTCTGAACAAC
This sequence comes from Adelosebastes latens, assembly GCA_916700685.1. Lineage (NCBI taxonomy): Eukaryota > Metazoa > Chordata > Actinopteri > Perciformes > Sebastidae > Adelosebastes > Adelosebastes latens. The sequence continues at coordinate 11,080 of CAKAKR010009983.1, read as the reverse complement.
ATCAGGGCTGTTTGTAAAATGTTATTGTGAGTGGTTGGATAGGATTTTTTTTACCAACATGATATTGATTGATATGATTTTGATCATGCCTATTGTCAAAATGACAAACTTGTATGAGATTCCAAAAGAACATTGTACAGTGCAAAGCTGTCGGAGAACAATCAGATTTTTATGACACCATTGTCGGTACCATAAACTATCATTTCTTTTTATGGATGCTGTGTGAAGACAAGTAAGGGATATTGAATTCTAGCTAGATTTAAAAACTGAGAACATAAGCTTCTGCACTTTAATGAGACTATGTTATAAAGCACTTGTCACCAGTGGTAGGATGTAACTAAGTACAGTGCAATTTTTTAAGTACTTGTACTTTACTTGAGTATTTCCCTTTTATGCTACTTTATACTTCTACTCTACTACATTTTGGAGGCAAATATTGTTACTTATTAGTTACTTATCATTATTACTTTTTACCCCATTACATTTATTTGAAAGTTTTAGTTCGATACTTTGCAGATTAAGGATGTTAACACTAAATATAAATCAACTAATAAATTATGAGATATTATTATAGGTTAAGCTATCCGGCAGTATATAAAGTAGCTGAAATTTGCTCCATGTTTACCACCTGAAACGTTAATGATGCTTACACGTTAATGCATCACTAATTAAAATCCAGTAATATGGTGTGATTCTGAAATGACTCCATAGTGAGTAGTTTTCGTTGTGATACTTCAAGTATATTTTGATGCTAATACTTTTGTACTTTTACTTAAGTAAGATTTCAAATGCAGGGCTTTCACTTGTAACAGAGTATTTTTTACTCTGTGGTATTACTA
>CAKAKR010009983.1:2741-5241 GCA_916700685.1 Adelosebastes latens | reverse complement strand
GCCGGCTCTTTCGGCTCCCAAACGGCTTTTTTGGGTAAAACTTCGTTTTACCACTTCTGCCTTTAATAATTCAGCCAAATTTAGCGCTGTTTTGATTTTTGATTAGAATGTGTGCGCATATATCACTTAAATTATATAATATAATTATACTAAACCTTGTAATTTCCAGAATACCATAATTTTACATGCTGCTTCGTTTCCGACTGTCACTCATCTTTTCTGCTATTCGCGCATCACACTCCTCTCTCTCTTTCTCTCCTCCTCTCACTCCTGCTCTGTACCTGTAGACCGCGTAGAGAAGATCGTCCTATCATTCTGCCTTGAATTAAGTAAAGAAAAAAAAAAAAACAGCTCTCGGACAGGAGCCGGCTCTTATCGTTCACTTAAAAGAGCCGGCTCTTTGAACCTGCTCGTTCGCGACCAACACATCACTAGGTCGAAGTACAGCGAAGAAGTAACTGACAGAGGTGAGGCAGCTATAGTGCAATTACTGCAAACACACAGTAGATGATCAACTTGTTGGACTACATAACAACTTAATTTGTTACCTTGGCATCCAGACGCATCCTATGGACGAGGCTATTTTGCAAGTTTGAATATGAATATGGCAGGAGAAGTATGTTATTAGAGGAATAAACCAAATGAAAGTAGTGACTGGAAGTAGCTGGAGTAAAAGTGGTGGTTGATTTCCCAGCCAACATTGTTATGTGGGCCCCACATGGGTTATGCTGGGGGTACCTGGGTACCAAGTGGGTATTGGCACAAAATGGGCATCTTATCTGGGGCCCGCTTGGATCAACTAAGTCATGTGGGCTACCCAAGTTGGTTCTAGGTGTGTCACTAATGGGAAATTAGTGCATGGGCTCAGAATGGGCAACACAAATGGCGCCCACTTGGGTCAACTAAGTTGGTCCTACATACCCGTGTGGGTCCTAGTTGGGTCACTACTGGGAAATTAGTGCATGGGGCCAACATGGAAACTGTGGACAAACCCACTTACAACCCATATTTCAGCCCATGTAGTCCCCATGTAGTTCCCACATAGAACTTAAGTTCTATGTGGGAACTACATGGGGCCGAGATGGGTTTTGGTTTATGTTGCCCAGATTGGGCCCATTTAACACCCAGTGTACTCCTGCATGAAACCCACAAGGGCAATTGGCATGGGGCCATTATGGAACCCATGGACAATCCCATATAGGGCCCATTTTTCAGCCCATTTACTACCCACATGGGCCCCACATACAAATGTTGGCTGGGTTACACCCCTTTCACACCAATGACCAGGGTTGAACCCTGGTCCAACCCTTCTTTTGTCAATTCAAACCAAGCCAGTCAACCTGGGTTGAACCCTGGTCAGGACAGTTCACACAAACGACCTGGGTCACACCCAGGAGCAGAGAGAGGGGATGATAGTGACATCATCAATGTGTGCAAAAATGTAAAATGTCACAGAATGATGCATGTTTTTGGGATACAGTGTAAATATAGTACATACAGCATTAGCTTTATAAAATGTTTAACTTTATGTTGTATGTATCTGTAATGTATGCAAAATCATCTTCACCTGCCTTTTTACAAAACGAAACATGGCCAGTGCTCCCTCAGATATCGTGGTGTACAAATATGGAACACCAAAAATACATGTTATCAAGAGCTCGTTATCCTTAGAACATTTTAAAAGGAAATTATCATCACATTTAATTCATGATGTCTAATTATCTTTTGATATGTTTAGATACATTTTCTTTTTTTCTGTACTGTTTTTTGTATGTATTTCATTGTTTTTATTGGATTGTTTTCCACTGTTGTTGTTTAGACTTTTGTTGTAATTTTGTGTAAAATTATGTTAGTTAGATCTTTCTTCCTTTTTTTGTTATTGTTTTTTTTCTCCTGGGGTTGGGGGGAGGCCCTTTGTATGAGCCTGTGGCTTCTTGACCTCTCCTGACACATTTCTTGTTTTGTTTTTTTTCATTGACTGGATTTTGTGCAGTCTTATATATGTGCAAATAAATAAAAATAAAAAAATGATCAACTTGTTGGACAACTTAATTTGTTATCTTGGCATCCAGACGCATCCTATGGGTGTGGCTATTTTTGCAAGTTTGAATATGAATATGGCAGGAGAAGTATGTTATTAGAGGAATAAACCAAATGAAAGTAGTGACTGGAAGCAGCTGGAGTAAAAGTGGTGGTTGACTTATATACCCCTTTCACACCAATGACCAGGGTTGAACCCTGATCCAATAACCCTCCTTCTGTCAATTCAAACCACGCCAGTCAAGCTGGGTTGAACCCTGGTCAGGACAATTCTTCACATATGACCTGGGTATACAGCATTTTTGGCTTTATAAAATGTTGAACTTTATGTTATATGTATGGAGCTGTAATGTGTGCAAAAACATACAGACAACATACTGTACAGATTAAGAATATCTATTCATCAACATGAACCTTTTTTCCCACGTCTATCTACAGTACCCATTTATCAGACTACATT
>CAKAKR010009982.1:0-13025 GCA_916700685.1 Adelosebastes latens | reverse complement strand
TGCAGCTCCTCCAGACCAACAGAGGTTTCCCGTGTCTTGTGAAGTGACGGGGCTCCGCAGAGAGAAACGTTATCGTCTCCGACCAAAACTCCGGCGTCTCCCCTGTTCCCTCCGGCCGCGGTCGGGAGGCTGAGGCAGGAAAAGCCAACACTAGGATCAGCATTGATTCATGGAGAGACCTTCGTCTGGTCAGCTAACATTACTGCCAAGCAGCTGAAATATAGAGTGATATTGTGCTTTTAGCTGACGTGTGTCTCCTCACTGTGTTGAGCAATGCTCGTTTGTGTCTATGTAGAGCGAGCACAAGCGCCAGCAACAGGACGCTGACTTTAGTTGACTTAACGGCCACAGGTGTTGCTGTTAACAAGACATTTCTGATTCTTACAAACAGTCCCTTTAACTCTCTGAATGAAAAACACACAAAATATATCATGCAAATATTAACATATTAATAATAATAATAATAATAATAATAATAATAATAATAATAATAAGAGGGCCAGCCCTACAAACGTAAAAGTCTGTCACTGACTGAGTGATGAAGTTACACGATTGGTCGGCCAAAAAAAATATGTACAGAGAGAGACAAATAATGTTTTGATCCCGTTTGAATTGATCCATGAATCACACAGATGATGTTTGTCATTTTAAAACATAATTTTTCCATTTGTCCACAAAGTCTCAGTTTGTCGTCGCATCATTTAGTTTAGTGTGAAACCGCTCCGTGAAACTATATCTCTCCTCGTCACCAACGCTAGCTAGCTAGCTAGCTAACATAGCTCTGTTCCAGTCACAGATGGACCGTTATCTGACCTGATATATTTCATCAGTGACTCCTGGTGTTTTTATCAGCCAGGAAGAGAAAGAAGGATCAGACCCGTTGGCTGGTGTGAGTTCATCCCAGTAGGAAACACACAGACATCGTAGCTTCAGCCAGAGAGGAAGTTATGACGTCACTAAGCAACTTTTGGGTTGAGCAGGGCGTTTTTTTTTTCGTGCAATTAATTGCGCGTTAAGATATTTTTCGGACTGTTTGTCAGGAATACTTTAAGAACACAAATATTAGGTGGCGAAAAAATGGGGCTGAAAGAGGGCGATTTTTCTGAGCTTTCGCACTTTGAATAAAGTTATCAACCAATCACGTTGTGCTGAACGGGTTGAGTGGCGTCTATATTTATGTAAAAAACGCACGGAGGCTCCGTAGTCTGAACCAAGACGGCAAACTGTATTACTCCTAGAAGGTAACCCACAAGTTGCGAAAACTCTTGTGAGAGTTTCGCAACTTGTGGGTTACCTTCTAGACATGACCAGTGCAGACCAGATCCACTCCGTCCGTTCTTACCTTTCACAATAAAAGCCCCCACGTGAGTAAAGGCCTTAATACTTTAGTTGCTTACTTATACTACGACTTTCTTGACTTGCAAAATTATCTTTTAAATGGACAAAAACCATGTGTGTGATTCATGGCGCCATTCAAACAGGGTCAGACAGTTATTTGTCTCTCGCCATTGACTACCGTTCATATTTTTCTGAGATAAGGTCCCATGGTGGTCCACTGGAAGGGGAGGGATTTCAAATTATATATTTGATTTATAGTTTAATTCAACCAAAAATACCATCATGTCAGTCTTAGAAATCTCCCACAATCCCTGTCTGCATATCAGATGACCCCGTGTGGTTTGAGGAACTCTGCCCCCCCCCCCCTGTGTGCTGTTTATTGCCTGTGTGAGCTACAGTTCATGTTGTTTCTGTTGGTGTTTGGAGGCTGAAGCTCCCACATGTTCCGACTAAAACCAGAGGAGACGGGAAATCCCCAGATTCCTGCTGCAGTCTGATGTTACTGCTCTTTACTGCAGAAATACATCTGAAACTGGATTTACGTCAATACAGATTATAGACACGTCCCAACAGATGTTCTTCTCAAGCGGCGTAACAACTAATGATTGTTTTCATTATCCATGAATCTTCAGATTTAGTTTCTAAATTAATTGTTTATAAAATGTCCATCCAGTCTTTCGAAGTCCAAGGTGAAATCTTGTGGCGCATTCACGCCAAGTGCGAAGCGAACTTTCTGCGCGGCATGATTACATACAAAGTCAATGCAAAGAGGTAAATAGACGCAAATTCACTCCGGGTGACACAAATGCCCGACGCAAACATATGAAATATGCGTCAATCGCATATTCGCAGGATATGTCACTGTCGTCCTGACGTTGTTGAATCAGAAATGGAGGATATAAATCTTGTGTGTGTCTGTGGTCACCCAGAGCAACGATAGTCCATCATATCTGTACAGAGAGCAGAAACCACAAACTGTCTCTGGTAGAAACAACAACGTCTCTAGATGACTTTATGTTGAGTGTTGATGGAGCAGCTGCATAGCCTGGCACTGATCCACCCAGACTCCATTCAGAAAACAAGCATTTTAAAAGTTGTCTGCTTGTTGTCATGGTAACAGACATGACAAAGCATGAATTCAGACTTTTTACTAATCAGCATCATTATGTAGTTATTTCAGCATCACTTTGATCTGTTTCTTGATATTAAATCACAGCACAATCTGTTTATTTTGGGTTCATACCGCAGTAGTGACGTGTGGCTGCTAGATACGGTCAGTGTGATGTCACTGTATGTGAATACAGCTCGCCGCCGGGTGACGTTATGAACCCAGACACGACGGCGTTTGGTTTTCTGACATATCTGGGACTTCACCAACACGTACAAAGCAGCAACAGAGGTTATTTCTTCCATGGTTGATGGAGGAAATGGAGGAAAGAGAAGTTGTTGGTATCTATGGAGACAAGCTCCTCCTCCTCTCCGGCGCATCTAGAGCGAATGAACACAGATGATACCGGCGGTCCAACTTGTGAAAATTCGCTTCGCTCTTGGTGTGAATGTGACATAAAAATGTCTTGTTTCGTCCAAAAATATTCAGTTTAATATAATATGAAACGGAGAAAAGCATGAAAAATTCCTTTAACGATTTAATCAATCATATCAAAATAATTGGCGAGTTTATTTTTCTGTCGATCAATTAGTCGACTAATCGCTGCAGCTCTTGTCGTAACATCTAATACAGTCGGCCAGTGATGAGAAATCATTTGTTTTTCATTCTGGATTCAATTATTTTTGTGATTTTCTAGAATTGTTTTTCAAAATAACAGAATTTTTTCTTAACCTGGATGAAGGTGAAACATTTAGACACAATTTCTGGATAAAGAAATAAGATTTTGCATTAAAATGCTCATTTTTGGACGTGATAGAGATGAGAAGCAGAGCTGGAGAAAATCTTTAATTTCACGTAGAAAACGTAAGTGTTTATTGACGTGTTCAGGTGGATATTTTCTGTCATGAAAGAGATGAAGTCATCAGAACAAAGCAGGAAGTCTCTGTGTGTTTAGATGAATGTGTTGCATGTTGAGACTTCAGACTGGGAAAACCCCTCCTGTTGTTCTGGTCGGACCAGTGGGAAGACGATGATGATGATAATGATGATGATGTTGTTTCTGTCACGACGTCTTCATCAGAAATATGTGATATTTTTCCCTTAAAATCCATCATTTATGCCCTTAAATTACCCGTCACATTGTTTTCTGCTTCACTTTGTATCTCTGAAGTTCTGCAGAAGCTTGTAGATGATTATTTTACAGATCTGTAATTTCCCAATAATTTCTTCTGAAGTTTGAAGTCTGTAATTTGGTTCTAAATGTAGGAGAGAAAATAGGAATTCCCCTAAAAGAAACGCTTGATATGAACACAGTAACTATTCTTTCATTATTCATTCATTATATGAAACTTTATTCTTCATACATGTTGAACTCGATGCTTGGCTCTAGACACATTTCACAATAAGTAGTTTTTGAAAGGCTAAACGCCAACAAATGCTATCGGCATTTCACTGGTACTGGTGTCGACTACTACATTTCTGGACATCCTATTAGCTACAGCCCTAGCAGTTAGGATGTTAGTCCTCCAGATGCCAATCAGAACTTTCTTAATCATTCTTCTCATTCTGATAATAAATAAATAAACGATACACAGTATATTGAAATAATGTGGTGAATAGTGCAGCTTTGGCAGCGTGTTTCTGTAGTTTTACAGCTGCTATCGGTGGAAGTCTCTGCAGAGACCAGTTGAGTTCTGGGTTAAAGAATCTTCTGCTGGTCTGGACCTGCCCTGGTTTATACCATCTCTCTCTCACACACACACACACACACACACACACACACACACACACACACACACACACACACACACACACACACACACACACACACCTCTGCTGTTTCATGTCTGTTGGGAATTTCCTCCCATGTCACCCACCACCCACGTGTAATTACAAGGAAGCAGAGCTGCGTCACAAACAGGAAAGGTGTTGAGTTTCAGCTCGGAGATGAAACAACCTCCAGAGGTGTAATATCTGTGTGAGGCGGCGAGCGCCCACTCTGGCCCAGAAATACCCACACCACGTTTTAACCCTTTTCTGTGACCGACACGTCGCCGTCTTACATCACATCCAGACGACTCCTCGTGGCTCGGTGACGGCCACAGACTGCTGACTGCTGCAAAAACATGAAAAGACATTTACAAAATGTTTCCACTCAGCAGTCTGTGCTGTTAGATTCATGTTTCTGGACTCATTTATTGTTGTAGTTAGCAGGGCGTCCCCCCACTTAGTCGGTTAGTCGACTTATCGGTCGTTTTCAGGCTGTTGTTTCCAGCTTGTTCTAGGCTGCAATATTGTGACCTTGACACTGAAACAGGAACCTGTTCACATTTTGATGCTCAGCTTCCAGTTTCTTTTACCAATGACTGCTGATTTCTTTTGTTCTGATTCAACTGGTGCTCAGAGGGATCGACGTCTCTTTCACTTCTCAGTCTGAAAGAGAAGAGACAGCGTTTTGTTCTCCATGTACTAAACTAAATAACATCTATTAGTAAAGAGGACTCTCTACAAGATAAAAGCACGAAAAACATTCAGAAATATGTGAAAAATATCCCAAAATATCTGAAAATTTAGTGGAAAATGTCCAAAAAGTATTAGTAAAATATGTGAAAAATAGAAAAAAATATGTGAAAATATCTGAAAATTATTAGTAAAATATGTGAAAAAAATATTGAAAATATTTGAAAAATGTCTGAAAAATATTAGTAAAATATGTGGGAACTAAACAAAGTAACACCTATTTGTAAAGCTTGCTTTCTACAAGCTAAAAGCATTAAAAACGATTCCGAAATATGTGGAAAATATCCGAAAAAATGCCAGACAATTATGAGTAAAATATATGAAAAATTGTTTTAAAAAATATTGAAAAATGTCATTAAAATATCTGAGAACTAAACAAAATATTTGTAAATTTGTAAAGAGGCTAAAAGCATGAAAAACATTCGGAAATATCAGAAAAAATTTGAAAATTATTAGTGAAAAATAACCCGAAAGTTTCTGAAAACTATTAGTAAAATATATGAAAAAAATATTGAAAATATCCCAAAAATTTTCAAAAAATCTTGGAAAATGTCTGAAAAATGTGTAAAATATCTCAAAAAATGTCTGAAAAATATTAATAAAATATGAGAGAACTAAACAAAATAACATTTATTTGTAAAGAGGACTTTCTCTAAGCTGAAAGAATGAAAAAACATTCAGAAATATGTGAAAAATATCTGAAAATTATTAGTAAAATATGGGAAAATTATCTGAAAAATGTAAAAAAAAAATCTGTGAATAATGTCTGAAAAATGTGTAAAATATAAAAAGAACTACTGAAAAATACTAGTAAAATATGTGAGAACTAAACAAAATAAATAGTAAAGAGGACTTTCTACAAGCTAAAAGCATGAAAGAGCATTCAGACATATAGAGTAATCCTCTTACACATCTGACTGGACACAGTCAAGCTCTGTGGCAGCACATAAATAACTTTAAACAGTAGTGAACCTCTAAATATTACCACAGACAGAAGTCATTTCACAGGTTATGAAAGTTGGTAAAGTGTTTTTACTCAAAAGAGCTAAAATCCAGATTAAGTCATCGTCACTCTGAGAGCTTTTGGTCAATTAGGACTCATTTCTTTCTCTTAATATAAACCGGTCCTGGTGTGTGATTTAGATCTGATCGTCACTTCTTCACATTTTATCCTTAAAGATAAAGTTTGTGTGTTTTACTGCATCAGGATCAGATTCACTGTTTGCAGCAGAAGGTGTTCGTAGCAGTTAGTGATCAGAATCCACTCGGCTGTTTCGGATACTACAGATATTTAGTGTGAACATGTTAAAGCCAGGAAACCAGTAAACACCAGCACCCGGCGTGTTTCTAGGAACTGGTGGGTCTGTGCTGCCGGAGCGCTTCGATTGGCCGACAAGAACCGGGAAGAGGAAGTGGTGTTCGTGTTTATTTACTGCGGCGGTTGCAACGTTCCTGCAGGCAAAATACCTGCAGTGACACGATTCTCACACACACACACACACACACACACACACACACACACACACACACAGGAGGAACATATTTTTTACATCTGATTTCCTTTATGTAAATTAGCTCGGTACCAGTGAGATAACATTATGAGATAACATGTAAATCAACGTGTGTAGGAGACACTTCACAGAAAACTAAAGAATATAAAATTAACTATGAACAAGAAGAAGAATTAAAAAAGATAAATATATGATTTGGTTTTCAGTTGCACTGGATTTATAAATGCAGTAACCTCCAGTTATAATGTGTTTTTGTCTCCTTCATGCATTCATTATCTGTTTCTAAAGTTTCATTTGTTGATGTTTTACAGTTCAGAAAGTTTATTGAGAAAATGTCTGAAAGATATGCGAAAAATGTAAACAAAATAACATCTATTAGTAAAGAGGACTTTCTACAAGCTAAAAGCATCAAAGACTGTTCAGACATATGTGAAAAATGTCTGAAAATTATTAGTGAAAAATATCCCAAATATGTACGAAAATTATTAGTAAAATATATGAAAAAATCATAAAATTATTAATAAAATATATGAAAAATATCATAAAATTATTAGTAAAATATATGAAAAAAATAAAATTATTAGTAAAATATATGAAAAAATCATAAAATTATTAGTAAAATATATGAAAAAGTATTGAAAAATATCCAAAAAATGTCGGCTTTGATCTGAAATCAGATCTAAGAAAGAAGAATGTGTGGAATTGAAAAAAGAGGCCATCTCTGGTTCTGCTGCATTGATTTTGATCCTGAACCTTTAAACATGAACTTCAGACTGAGGCTAAGAAGGCAGATCTCAACCATCAGGTCTTCTAGTTCTCTGAGCTGATATGGATCCAGCCTGGACCCCAGAACCGGATCAGCTTAGATCACATCCTCAGTTTTTTCCAGGTCACATCTACTTGAAGGGTGATTGTTAAAACATCAAGGACAATAATGTAAAAAAGTCCAATTGTTTTGCCGCGGACAAAGTTTGATTTATTAAAATAAAGTTTCAATAAGCCCGTCTGTGTTTCAGATCAGTAACTACCAGGGTCCGGCCCGCGTGGTGGTCCAGCTGGTGACGGCGCTGCCCCCCCTCCCTCAGCTCCACGCTCACAGTCTGGTGGGAAAACAGTGCGACAAAGGGGTCTGCATCACCGACCTCCAGCCCAAAGACTCCAACATCAGGTCTGTAGGACACACAGAGGACAGTAGAGTCCAGTAGGAACCCAGTAGATACAGTAGAAAACCAGTAAATACAGTAGAACCCTGTCAGGTGTGAGACTCACAGGTGTGTTTGTGTCAGTTTTCCTAACCTGGGCATCCTCCATGTGACGAAGAAGAACGTGGCGAAGACTCTGGAGGAGAGGATGATCGAGGCCTTCAGGCTGGGATACAACTGTGGCGTCGCCATCCACCCCGAGGTGGACGCCCTGCAGGGGGAAGTCCGCGTCCCCCGAGACCTCACGGGTCAGTCCTGCTCACTGTGTGTGATCCTGTACAGGTGACTGTGAGGGGACCGGGTCAGGGTTGAGACCTTCAGACCTTCAGAGGACGGATTGGAAGGTGGATTTGGACGTTTTAGGAAAGTCAGGACGTTTTAGGAAAACTGGACATTTTAGGAAAGTGAGGATGTTTTAGGAAAGTGAGGACATTTTAGGAAAGTGAGGATGTTTTAGGAAAGTGAGGACATTTTAGGAAAGTGAGGACATTTTAGGAAAGTGAGGACATTTTTAGAAAGTGAGGACATTTTAGGAAAGTGAGGACATTTTTAGAAAGTGAGGACATTTTAGGAAAGTGAGGAAGTTTTAGGAAAGTGAGGACATTTTTAGAAAGTGAGGACATTTTAGGAAAGTGAGGAAGTTTTAGGAAAGTGAGGACATTTTTAGAAAGTGAGGACATTTTAGGAAAGTCAGGACGTTTTTAGAAAGCTGGGGACATTTTTAGAAAACTAGGGACATTTTAAGAAAGTGAGGAGTTTTTTGGAAAAATTAGGACATTTGTGGAAAACTGGACATTTTAGGAAAGTGAGGACTTCTTTAGAAAACTGGGGACATTTTTTGAGATGTGATCCGTGCGTCCGCCATCTTGACCTGACAAACCATGTCTTTATTTTCTGTCTGTCTTATTATTTTTGGGGGATTTTCTCTAATCTTTCGATGAATGTAAATATGTCCGTCCCCCTCTGTCTCTCTCTTTGTCTTCAGACCACCAGCGCAGCGTGATCAGCAGCGCGGCGTCTCTTCAGGCTAAAGAAATGGACCTCAGCGTGGTCCGGCTCATGTTCACGGCGTTCCTCCCCGACAGTGACGGAGGTTTCTCCAGACGGCTGGAGCCCGCCGTGTCTGAACCGATCTACGACAGCAGTGAGTCTCAACTCAGTCACACATCCACACGTCTGTAGTTCTGTAGCTTTGTAGTTATGTAGCTTTGTAGCTTTGTAGCTCTTTGTGGCTCTAGCTCGTAGCTTCCTTCTTTAGGCTGCTCGCTCATTCACTGATCCGACTGGTTTAAGGTCTCAGACTGGAGTTAAATCTGTATTTTATTAATCTAGTATGTAACCACAATAAGATTAAGTTTCTTTTGCTGTTTAGTTTCACATTGTGCTCGTCTGCTTTTGCGTGCATCCCCTCGGTCATATTTTATATATCATATAGTCATATTTTCCACCTGGTAGAGAGACTCGTCTATGTGGCGAGGAGAAATCTGAACAAGCAGCGTTTTGTCATCTGTTGCTCTCATATCAGCGCTCCTCTCTTCTCTTATTAATCATTCTGAGTGTTAAAAGTTTTATTAAAGGGGCGAGTTTTACAGACTGTCACCTTACACGTCACTGTCGTGTTTTAATGGTATTTCTATAGTACGATACTTCAAGGAGACATTTTTCAAATATTTTTCGCACATTTGTTGGACATTTTTTTACATATTTTACTAATAATTTTCTGACATTTTTCAGACATTTTTCAGAATTCTTTTTCACATATTTTACTAATAATCTTTAGAAGATTTTCACATATTTTTCCGATATTTTCTGGATTTTTTACACAATTTTTTTGGACATTTTTCACATATATAACTAATAATTTTCAGACATTTTTGGGATATTTTTCCCTATTTTTTTCCACATATTTTACTAATAATTTTTGGATATTTTATCACATATTTTTCAGACATATCTCACAATTCTTTTCCACACATTTAACTATGAATGTTCGGAAAATGTTCACTTTTTTTTTTTTTTTTTTCAAATGTTTTTTAACATTTTTCACATATTTTTCGGAAATTTTTGCCTATTTTTGTTCACATATTTTACTAATCATTTTTTGAATTTTTTTAAAAATTATTTTTCACGTATTTTTCAGACATTTTCCACAATTTTTTGCACATATTTTACTAATGCATTTTCGGATATTTTGTTTGTAAGTTTTTCTTCTGTAAGCAGCTGTGCTCGGTGTTATATTTGTTTTTATCAGAGGACAGAAGTGTTTTAATCTGTTAGTGTGTGATGTTGGCCTGCTGCGAGCTGTACTTCATATATATAACTGAACCCTGATACACAGAACTATCATGGATCAGTGCTGATTATTGAAACATGATGAATCAGTCCAATCATATCTTTGTAGAGCTGGACTTTGCTTCATTTATTGTGTCTTTATCTCTACGTTATTGAGCTCTGATCAGACCCTCCACAGTGTTGGCGTCCCCGGTCGTCTCTCTGTAGCTGAGGTTGGCGTCCCCGGTCGTCTCTCTGTAGCTGAGGTTGGCGTCCCCAGTCGTCTCTCTGTAGCTGAGGTTGGCGTCCCCGGTCGTCTCTCTGTAGCTGAGGTTGGCGTCTCCGGTCGTCTCTCTGTAGCTGAGGGTTATTGTGAAGTCGTGTCAGGCCGCCTGGTTTCGTTTCCCTCTTCCTGCTGGTTTGGTTTCCGTATGCTGCAGCTTCCTCTCAGAGGAAGAAGAAGAAAATCGTCAGTTCAGGACCGCTCTGCACTTTCACTTTAGATTCAGACTCAAGCTTCATCCTCTGTTCTTTGATCCAGTATTTGTAGAAACAGTCCAGTTGTCCCCTGGAGGCTGCGGAGTTCATTACATCCACAATGTGAAAGTGTTGGACAGACTGATGATATATCTGGTCTCAGAATCTGAACAGCAGCAGACCTGAACATGTGTAGTTTGTCCTGAGGGTGGCGCTAGAGGAAAGATAACACGGTCTTTATGATCTAAAGGCTTCATCCTCTGGTTCTTCAGATTTCTTTCCTGCTCTCCAAACCGTTGGAATTCATCATTCCTGTCAAATGTTCCAGTTTAAAGGTTTATTCCAATATTTTAGTAGAACTTCTTTGGATCCTTGAGAAGGACCCTGGAGTCCTTGAAGAAGTCCAAATTAAATGTAGATTAGAAGGAAATTGTCAGTTTAAAAGGTGAAACATGTTTTTACTGAAGCAGCATTTATACCTCTCTCCATGGAGGTGCTCCAGTCAGATCTTTGGTTGTTGGGCTGCGTTGCACATTCATTGTACGGTACAGTCTACCTGAAGTCTTTATTTTGACCTGCTGTGATTCTGTGTTTCTTCCCTCAGAGGCTCCGAACGCCTCCAACCTGAAGATTGTGAGGATGGACCGAACGGCTGGCTGTGTGAGCGGAGGAGAGGAGGTCTACCTGCTCTGTGACAAGGTCCAGAAAGGTGAGACGGGATTTAATAGACACAGGACAAACATATACAGTTTATACATAAATATATAAACTAGGGCTGTCAATCGATTAAAATAGTTAATCACACATTTTTTATCTGTTCTAAATGAACCCTAAAGGGAGATTAGTCCAGTATTTAATACTCTTATCAACATGGGAGTGGACAAATATGCTGCTTTATGCAAATGTATGTATATATTTATTATTGTAAATCAGTTAACAACACAAAACAATGACAGATATTGATCCAGAAACCCTCACAGGTACTGCATTTAGCATAAAACAATATGCTCCAATCAGAACATGTCAAACTGCAGCCCAACAGGCAACAACAGCTGTCAGTGTGTCAGTGTGCTGACTTGACTATGACTTGCCCCAAACTGCATGTGATTATCATAAAGTGGGCATGTCTGTAAAGGGGAGACTCGTGGGTACCCATAGAACCCATTTACATTCACACATCTGGAGGTCAGAGGTCAAGGGACCCCTTTGAAAATGGACATGACAGTTTTTCCTCGCCAAAATGTTGTGTCAGTTTGGAGCGTTATTTAACCTCCTTCATGACAAGCTAGTATGACATGGTTGGTACCGATGGATTCATCACACAAATACATATTTTAAGCCATTACAATCATCCTTGTGCAGGACTCTAAAGAGGAGTTTTTTCAGGCTAGAGAGTGATATTGATTAACTTGATCAATATCCGGTCTCTGGCTCGAGACCGGAGCCAACTTCCTGTATCTTGCAACTCCGGCTCCGCCTCTTAAGGTGGACCAGCTTTTCTCCTTAAAGAGACGAGGTGCTCCTCTGTGTTTTTCTCAGCTTTTGAATTAATTATTAATATTTCTTCTAACCGTTGTAACCGATAGCGTTAATCAGTTAAAATGCTTAATGTCGGTTAACGGTTAAATGGTTAATTATTGACATCCCTAAATCGTAGTAAATTACAGCAACTGAAGCGGCCTTATTTTCTTGAACTCCAGTATTTTTCCTGAAGCTGTATTTGGATTCAGGGAAGTGGATCTGTGAACAGTTTTTCCTGGTCGGATTAGTGTTTTCTGTTCTCCTGGAGGAAGTCCAGCTTCAGGGAATTCCCCTCCGACATGTTAAATCCCTCAGCAGGAAGAGAGCGACTCAGCCTGGGAGGGTTTTCTGTTTGTGTCCTGCTGCTTCTTCTTCTTCTTTGTTTTGGTTCGTTTGTTGTCAGAGAAGAAGCAGCTGATCTGGACTCAGCTCACAGTAATCCTCCAGTTCAGCCACTCACAGATTTACACTGAAGTCAACAACAAACATTAGTTTCTACATTCAACATTAACAGCAGGAGCTCAGTGGTGAGATGCTCACAGCACCCTGAAAACAGCACCCTGATGTCTGATGTTATATTGAGCAGAAAACTTTGATTTTATACCATATTTAAAGGGACTGTTTGTAAGAATCAGAATTGCTTGTTAACAGCAACACCTGTGGCCGTCAAGTCAACGAAAGTCAGCGTCCTGTTGCTGGCGCTTGTGCTCGCTCTACATAGACATGAATGAGCATCGGTCAACACAGTGAGGCGACACACGTCAGCTAAAAGCACAATATCACTCTATATTTCAGCTGCTTGGCAGTAATGTTAGCTGACCAGACGAAGGTCTCTCCATGAATCAATGCTGATCCTAGTGTTGGCTTTTCCTGCCTCAGCCTCCCGACCGCGGCCGGAGGGAACGGGGGAGACGCCGGAGTTTTGGTCGGAGACGATAACGTTTCTCTCTGCGGAGCCCCGTCACTTCACAAGACACGGGAAACCTCTGTTGGTCTGGAGGAGCTGCAGCAGTTATTTCTGCACAAACGTCCACTGTACATTCACTAGATATTCTCAGAGCTACGAAGTCTTCTGCA
>CAKAKR010009979.1:0-16775 GCA_916700685.1 Adelosebastes latens | reverse complement strand
TCTTACTGTCTTTCTGCAGACGCTGTTGACTGCGATATCGATGAGTGCGATCGCCACTAACGGAGTTGTACCAGGTATTCCTCCACCTTCCCCTTCCATCCTTTCCCTACACCTGGATTAAACAGCACTGCTGTGCTGTGGTAATCTCTTAATCTGACTCTCGCACAGCTAGTTGAATCTTATTGAGTTTCATTTTGAGTTTCCTCAGCCAAGTGGCCTCTCTAGATGTTCATTTTGAATGTTTCCTCTTAGTTTTCCTTCTCCTCTCCCTGCTATTGGCGGTACTGATGAAGTACATTATGTTTATCTAATGAGTGTTATTTCTGTTTGTCCCGTCTCTCCCTCTGTCTACCTCTTCCCTGTCTGTCTGCACACGCATTAAAAACCCCAGGATATTTATCCGCCATTGACTTTACCTCTCACCGGAACGCCTCTAGACGAATATCCCAAATGTCAAAGTAGTGTGATATTTCCACTAGCATGTGACATTTCGATAACTGAATGTAGAATGAAAACCCTCGGTAACATAGAGAGATTAATCTAACGTTGTCTTGATTGGCATCAGACATTTCATTCCATGCTGTCTCTTTTTTTTTCCTCACCTGAACAGCTTCTCGTGCTTTCTCACCATCTAGTCTCAGATGGTAGTTAATACTCTATGTATGTACAGTATGTAGGTTACTGTGGTTCATGCGAAGGAGTAATCAAAAGTGTTTGGCTTCCCAAATACAGCTCAGCACTAAAAATCATTCACCACTTTTATTTAATCAAATTCAGTGAGATGACTGTAAAGACAGTTTTTGTAGCATGCGCGCCTTGATTAAAGGGATAGTTTGGTTTTTTTGAAGTGGGGTTGTATGAGGTACTTATCTATAGTCAGTGTATTACCTACAGTAGATGACGGTCGGCACGCCTTCAGTTTGGAGAAGCAGACAGGAGTACCAGCACAGAAGCAAAGCAATGTACTGCTGTGGACGGGGGCAGCAGCAAAGCATATTTTAGACACCTAAAATATCAGTTTAAGTGTATGCTATGTTTAGAATATTTTTGCCGCTTTACCTTGCTGTGAGACAGCTATATTGTCTAAGTTTACGACGGGGAACTGAAGCCGTTATCTATGCTCTCGCCAAAGCAACCAGCAGAACACGGGAGTTGCTGGTCTACAGCTGCCTCTATCGGTTAGTTGGTTTGAGTTATTGTGTGATTTTGGTTAGATCAGATTCACCAAAGTCACACAATAACACAAAAACATCAACATCATCGAGGCAGCGGTAGACCAGCAACCCCCGTGTTCTACGAGGTAAAATTAAATTTTTTTTCAATGGAGTCTGGTTGCTTTGGCGAGAGCGTAGATAACGGCTTCAGTTCCCGGTGAAAATATTTCTAAATATAGCATACACTTAAACTGATGTTGATTTTTTTAGGTGGGCCTTTCTTTTAAGTGTCTAAAAAATGTTTTTGCTGCCCCGTCCACAGCAGTACACTGCTTTGCTCCCGTGCGGTAACTCCTGTCTGTTTCTCTAAACTGAAGGCGTACCGACCGCCATCTACTGTAGCTAATACACTGACTATGGGTAAGTAGCTCATACAACCCAGCTTCAAAACACCCAAACTATCCCTTTAAGAACTTCTCAGTGTCAGCATTCATTCATCCACATTCATATGCCCACTTTTTTGTTTAACATTACTTTTATTGTGTTTGTCAAATGTACAGGAAGTAAGCGAGTGCTTTTTATTAAAGGGTTGCATTTTGGAAACCAAACACTGAATTCTGAGCTCACAGTCAGTAGCGAATTTGTAGTTTCTCTTCTTACCTGTATGATTCCCCCCCCATGTGCTCTGTTTTTTATAACTGGTTCAAACTGTATCAGCAAATTTAAGCTTACTGTTGTTTTCTTTGAGCTCACTTGGAGTGGCAGTTGTGTAGGGCAATGCCGTGTGCACCAGGAAGTTCAGAACACAATTCGGGCTGGGTTTTATTTAAAACCTTTCTGTACTAGTGTCTATACTTTACACACGTGCATTCTAGTCCTGTTGAAATAATGTAGTTTAGAGGGACTCTGTACCTCACACCAAGATGAGGGTGCAAAAACTTTAAGTCAGTAGAGAACATAAACCGTTGAACGTTAAAATGGCCATTCAGTCTGATTAGCAGGCTACTGTTTTCATGGCATACTTTGAGAAATATAAATATGTTTTCCCAAACTCTTTTTTTTTTTCATATAATAAAAGAAAGAAGAAATTGTCTAAACATAAGCATGACTTTGCCTGAATAAAATAGATTAAAAATGTCTATATTGTAATGTAAATCAGGAACTGTCTGATCAGAATCTGATCAGTTTTTGATACTTTGTGCTACGGACACATTTTGGTCAGTACCAAAAAACGTTCTGAAGTCTGATACCCAGCCCTGAAGACAATCAAGCGTTTACTTCGGATGCAGTACTTCGAGTGAGGCAAAAAAAACAGCTGTAAAGACTCATTTGCAGATATCATTTGACCAAAGATCTGTTCTGTCTTCTTACTGCAATGTGTCATGTAGAACAGTATGCTTATTTCTTCAAGCATAGGATGCCTTCTCTCATCAGCTGTCCTCTTTTTTCTCTCTCTCTTCACCTCCTAACATCATAATGTTACTAACATCCATCCCTCTCTCTCTTTCTCTCTTTATGTCCCATCTCCTCCCTCTCCTCTCTTTACCATCTACCTTTAATTTTCCCCATTTCTTGTTCTTCTATCACCCTGCTTTTCCGCTCTCCATTTCCACTTCTTTCAACCCTGATGTACAACCTGCCCTGCTCTCTCTCTCTCTCTCTTCCTCTTCCTCCCTCCTCCCTCCTCCAGCGGGAGGCGCCTACTTCATGATCAGTCGCTCTCTGGGTCCAGAGTTTGGGGGGGCGGTGGGCCTGTGTTTCTACTTGGGCACCACCTTCGCTGGAGCCATGTACATCCTGGGAGCCATCGAGATCCTTCTGGTGGGTTTTGGCTTCGTCATCTTCATTATTACCTCTATCAACCATTTTCTCTAGGATTCATCTGTAATTACAATTGTATGTAGCAGAGATGATTAAAGGGATAGTTTGAGTGTTTTGAAGTGGGGTTGTATGAGGTACTTATTCACAGTCGGTGTATTACCTACAGTAGATGACGGTCGGCACGACCCCAGTTTGGAGAAGGAGACAGGAGTACCAGCACTGGAGCAAAGCAATGTACTGCTGTGGACGGGGGCAGCAAAAACATATTTTAGACACCTAAAAAAAATCAATATCAGTTTAAGTGTACGAAATATTTACAATATTTTCACCGCTTTACCTTGTCAGACAGCCCTTTCTGACAGGGAACTGCAGCCGTTGTATCCATCTATGCTCTCACCAAAGCCACCAGACTCCTTTGAAAATACAATGCAATTTTACCTCTCAGAACACGAGGGTTGCTGGTCTACCGCTGCCTCAATGGGTTAGAGGTTTGTTTGTGTTATTGTGTGACTACGGTGAATCCAAACTAACCAAAGTCACACAATAAAACAAACCAATCGAGGCAGCGGTAGACCAGCAACCCCCGTGTTCTGCCAGGTAAAATGACTGTTTTTTTCAATGTAGTCTGGTTGCTTTGGCGAGAGCATAGATAATCAGTTCCCGGTGAAAATATTCTAAATATAGCGTACACTTTAACTGATAGATTTTTTTTTTTAGTTGGGTCTTTCTTTTAGATTTCTAAAATACGTTTTGCAGCCAGCCCCGTCCATAGCAGCAAATTGCTTTGCTCCCATGCTGGTACTCCTGTCTGTTTCTCCAAACTGCCGACTGTCATCTACTGTAGATAATACACTGACTATGGATAAGTACCTCATACAACCCCACTTCAAAACACCCCAAATATCCCTTTAAATACCTGGCAAATCAAGATATTTAATAAAAATTGATGCAAAAATCTAATAAAAATCGTTCCATTGTTGTTTCCACTCTCCTCTTCCTCCCTCCTCCAGATGTACATAGCACCGAAGGCAGCCATTTTTGAGTCAAAGCACCCCGAAGGCGAAGGGGCGGCCATGTTGAACAACATGCGGGTCTACGGCTCCATCTGTCTCCTCCTGATGTCCCTGCTGGTCTTTGTGGGCGTGAAATACGTCAACAAACTGGCCTCCATCTTCTTGGCTTGCGTCATCGTCTCCATCGTTTCCATTTATATCGGAGCGCTGGTCTCCGCCTTCAAACCGCCACATTTCCCGTAAGTGTCGATGAAAATACAACGCTGACCGATCCTTTAACTGTCCGTGGTTTTGACTGACCGATGGGCTTCCGTCCGCAGCGTGTGCATGCTGGGAAACAGAACTATCAACGGCCATGAAATTGATGACAACCAATGTGCGAAAACCATCGTGCCGCCGATCAAAGAGCCGGTGGAGGGAGTCGACAACAACTTCACAGTTATTAATGGTGGGTACCAGGCTGCTTATTGCCAACTAGAATCATGGGAAGTTTCAGGTTTTTTTTTGACATACTGTACTCCTCCCCTTTAGAAACCAGCGCTGTGGGCCCAACCTTTGACCCCAGCTATGCTCCCCCTCTGATGGAGACCACATATCTTTGGACGCAGTTTTGCCAGGGCGCAGAAATCAACGCCTCCTGCGACGACTATTTCCTTTACAACAACTTTTCCGAGATTGAGGGAATCCCCGGTCTGGCCAGTGGAATAATTTCAGGTAGTGTGTGTGTGCTGTCTTCGGCTGTTTCGGAGTATATCAGTGAATTGGGTAAAGTGGTCGTTCTTTAGTCGCTAGGTTGGCGGTTCGATCCCCGGCTCCTACAGTCTGACCAGATTTTACTGCGCATGTGTTGTACCCCAAAGATATGAGGCGTTGATGATGCGTGACCCAGCCGCTTTCAATAAGCCTTGGATCTGTTGAGGATATACCAAGCACCGCCCACCAGCTGGAGCACAGCCAATAGGAATTCTCTCTCTCTGTCTCTCTCTGAAATGACCTGTGATTGGTCAAATTCTTCCGTCACGGGCTAGATTTATTTAAAGCCTGAAAACAGAGCCATGAGGAGGTGCAGAAGTCTAGTTTTCTCTCAGAGCACTTGAATAACAATATGCTGAAAGGTTATATGAAATTTTTGCCCATTGACGCCAAAAAAATTGTTGCCTACTGCAGCTTTAATTGCAGTTTTACGGTAAAGTCACTAACGAGCAAAAAATAAATTTGAATGTCGTCCTCATAGAGAACTTGTGGAGCTCCTACCTCAGCAAAGGTGACGTGGTGGAGAAAGGCTCCCTCAGCTCCTCTCATGAGGCACATCAGGCCTTCACGCAGCATCCTTATGTGTTCGCTGACATCACCACCTCCTTCACACTGCTGGTGGGCATCTTCTTCCCCTCCGTCACAGGTACGTACTCTCTCTTGCCCTTCCTCGAACT
The DNA here is from genome assembly GCA_916700685.1 of Adelosebastes latens. Taxonomy (NCBI): domain Eukaryota; kingdom Metazoa; phylum Chordata; class Actinopteri; order Perciformes; family Sebastidae; genus Adelosebastes; species Adelosebastes latens. The sequence continues at coordinate 11,357 of CAKAKR010009979.1, read as the reverse complement.
CAAGCTAAACCAGCTGTGTTTAAAGGGTAAACCTATAAGAAATGTAAACACACTGTTGCCGTCATTCTGTTATGAAAACACATTTTTCTTGCTGTTTCAGGATCAAGTACAAGTATATATTGCAATTTTATGTATGAAAACTCATAGTATAAAGAACACACCACCACATGCATAAAATCTGAGTAAAAAAAGGTAACTTTTTTATGCAATCTTAAACTATTAATTAAAAATCTATACAGTGTTTTTGAGAATCGATACAGTATCACAAAACATAATATTACAATATTCAATTTTTTTTCGATATTTTGTTTCGACAAGCCTTGTTAGAAGTGGGAACCAAACATAAGATATCTTCCACAGAGATAAACAAAACATTCATTTTGGACCCGCCAACATTTTTTAAATAATGAATTCACAATCATGATAATTGTTTTTTTAGGAAAAGCCATACTTTTATTCAACACCTTCCTAAAGTCTCGGTAGATGTATTATGTTTTAACAAATATTCGTCTACATAAAAATGTTATCAATAAGACCTTTAAAAATCCCATTAATCAACAATTATTTTCTTCTTTTCCTCAGGAATCATGGCTGGTTCCAACCGGTCGGGGGATCTGAAAGATGCCCAGCGCTCCATCCCCATCGGAACCATTCTCGCCATCGTCACCACCTCCATCGTCTGTATCCTTTCCTCTTGTATGATGAAGCAATTTTCTTCTGTGTTTGCAATCACAACACAGTACAACAGTTTTCCAGAAAGAAAAACTAGCCTCCTTCTGCAACCTCAACAACAAAGGGCTTGTTTTGATGGTGTGAAATAAGAGTTTGATCTTAAAGGGAAGCTTCGTCATCTCTTACGTGGATGTCCAATCAGTGCTGATGTAGTCCACTGAAGAAATAAATTCCCCAGTACAGTACGTGCTACATTGACTGAGAAAGCTGATCTCTCCTGCTGCAGAGCCATGCTGGCTGTGCCTACATGTACCAGGATGCATTGCGCGCGAGTTTGCTATGTCGAAATAAACTCACAAAATGTCAATTAAGGAAATATTCTTACACCTAAACAGAAAAATACAACTGTAAACCTGCTAAGATCAAAGGTCAACTTCATTATCCCGCAAGGGGAAATTCATGTGGTCATACACGTCTCATAAGAAAAAACATCTCCACTCCTAGGATCATGCCAACAGCGCACTATAGCACACTCTATATTTACCATCAACACTGATTGGACATCCACATAAAATGTGGCAAGCTTCTCTCTTAATTTTTCGAGATTATTAAATTAGGAATCTTTAGCTGGCTTTTTCTCTGTATTATTATGGAAACAGTCTGTCTCCTATTTTTCCCCCAGCATACTTTGTCTTTTTTATGTTGCTGTGGGGTTATCTATTTCATTTTTTATGGCCTCGTCACTTTAGCTAAATTAATTGCTCATTTAATGGTCGGGCTATTACGTCTAAAAAGCACTCAGGATGCATTTGATGATCTGATTTGATTCGACTGCTGAGTGTCGTTTTTCCTGAGTGCTGTCCATTCAGACCTGAGCAGCGTCGTCTTGTTCGGAGCCTGCATCGAAGGGGTCGTCCTCAGAGACAAGTCAGTACATCTGCTCTTGCGCCTGACCATATATATATATGTGTGTGAAAAAGAATAGTTGTTTTGTCTACTGCTATAAAAGCTCTAACCACTTGTTTGTATTCCTGCAGGTTTGGAGACTCGGTTAAAGGGAACCTGGTGGTGGGGACTCTGGCGTGGCCCTCTCCCTGGGTCATTGTGATTGGTTCTTTCTTCTCAACATGTGGCGCAGGCCTCCAGTCGCTGACTGGCGCTCCCCGACTCCTACAGGCCATCGCCAAGGACAACATCATCCCCTTCCTCCGGGTTAGAGATGCTAATACTCATTTTTAATACCAGGGACCCAAAATTGTTACCAACTGTCTCCTTAGCGAAGACAACAACCCACAACTAGATTGTTACTATGTCTGCTTTTAACTAAATTAAGAAAGGAACGTGTGACATCATACAAACTGTTTAAATACCATCAGTTCTCACAAATAAGAAAGATCGGTGCAGAAATAACAGGAGAAAATCTAAAAGGAGAATTCATCCTACATACATAATGTGTGTTTCCTCTTACCTGGAGTGTGATCCATTTATTCAGGTAGTTTCAGTGTAACTTATTGAGATTTGGAGATGTTTTCTGTCTGCTTTAGAGGTTTCATAGAATAGTTGATTAGTCGACACCCTGCATCGTTGTAGACGTTCATTTTGTGGTTCGGTGCCGGCGGCACGGCAATGCCTGTCCAAATGAGCTTTTGTGCCTCTCCCAAATTCTCTAAATTCATTTTATTATAATAAACATTAAATATGATAAACAGGTAAGAGGGGGAAAAGGTTTCACTGTGTTTTCAGTCCCGTAACCCATTTTCAGTCAGATTTTTTTGGTGCACCTGTTTTATATTTTCACTCTTTTTTTCCTGTTGTGTGTGTGTCTGTGCCAGGTGTTTGGCCATGGGAAGGCTAACGGGGAGCCCACCTGGGCCCTGCTGCTGACAGCCCTGATAGCTGAGCTGGGGATCCTCATTGCCTCTCTGGACCTGGTGGCTCCCATCCTTACAATGTGAGTCACAGGCTGCGTGTGTGTGTGTGTGTGTGTGTGTGTGTATCCTACTATTAGATCTTGTATCAATCTCCTTCAAGGGCTTCAGGTTAATTTCTGTTCTTTATTTAGGTTCTTCCTGATGTGTTATCTGTTTGTGAACCTGGCCTGTGGCCTCCAGACCCTCCTGAGGACGCCCAACTGGAGGCCGCGCTTTTCCTATTACCACTGGTACTACCCCACACACACACGCACACACACACATTCACATATATAAACACACACACACTGATCTGTCCCTCTGGTGTGTGCAGGACTTTGTCGTTTTTGGGGATGATCATCTGCCTGGCGCTCATGTTCATATCCTCCTGGTACTACGCAATCGTTGCCATGGTGATCGCCGGCATGATCTACAAATACATAGAGTATCACGGGTATGTTGCCATGGAGATGTATTCCCCCCCCCACATGATGGTGCATGTACAGCATGGTCAAGAGTGGTGTGTGTGCGTGTAAAAGTGTGTATTTAGAAGTGTGTCTTTTTTATCAGTGCGAGTCATGTATGTTTTGTGTGTCAGGAGAGTTCACAATATACACAGTACATGTCAGGCAGCACATACAGTACATGTCTCCATGTGTGTGTATCAGAGCGGAGAAAGAGTGGGGGGATGGGATCCGCGGTCTCTCGCTCAGCGCTGCCCGATATGCCCTCCTGAGGTTGGAAGAGGGACCGCCGCACACCAAGAACTGGAGGTACCGTACTGAAGCTTTAAAACTTCGTCTCACACTATGATGGTTAAACTGTGTAATTAAATCCGTGGTTCATATGTGTGCCGAAACATGAGGGGGGATCGCCGCTAATTTAAACAGGATCATGCAAACAACGGTCCGTTTTTTTTAAGGGTTAATAAAGAAATCCCACAAACAGAGGATAGTGAACGAGATTTGTTCAATATATTCAGTGATGCATGCGAGATTAAAGATAATAAACATCACTAAATAGAAAACTTCACTCTTGATTGTGGTCATTTTTCACATAACACAGATTCAGCCTTTTTGAATGTATTTTCTCCATAGATTGTGTAGGAGAACCTGCTGTTATTGATTCTTAAAAAATCCACATCCGTTAACACACACTCGTCTTCTCCAGGCCCCAGGTGTTGGTCTTACTAAAACTGGACGAGGACGCCCACGTCAAGTCTCCTCGCCTGCTGACGTTCGCCAGCCAGCTGAAGGCGGGAAAGGGCCTGACCATCGTTGGCACCGTCGTCTCCGGCAACTTCCTACAGAGCTACGGAGAGGCCCTCGCCGCCGAACAGGTGGGAGGTTTCTATCTTGGCAGCGTGTGGACGTAGTTAGTTACCCTCGGATGTTGTGCTAAACGTCTCCTATTTCAGACTCTGAAGCACCTGATGGATAAGGAGCGCGTGAAGGGCTTCTGTCAGTGCATCGTGGCCCAGAAGCCGCGTGAAGGCATCAGCCACATGATCCAGTCCAGCGGCCTGGGAGGAATGAAGCCCAACACCGTGGTGATGGGCTGGCCTCACGCCTGGAGGCAAAGCGAGGACCCGCAGGCCTGGAAGACCTTCATCAGTGAGTCGAGGAGGATGAAAATTAGTGTTCAAGAGGGTCTTTTTATTTTCTTGATCTCATAGCTTTAGATTCATAGTTAGCAGGCTAACAGCGCCCCCTCTCTTCCTTCCAGACACAGTGCGGGTGACCACAGCAGCCCACTTGGCCCTGCTGGTGCCCAAAAACATCTCTCTGTTCCCCAGCAACAGCGAGCCCTGCACAGAGGGCTACATCGACGTCTGGTGGATCGTCCACGACGGCGGGATGCTAATGCTGCTGCCCTTCCTGCTACGCCAACACAAGGTAGGATCAATCTGGATTTTTTAACACATTTTTGAAATGTCTTTCCTTCATCGAGATTATTGCTAGCTTTGTTCGTTCGAATATTCTCTCCTCCTCAGGTGTGGCGTAAGTGTGCGATGCGAATCTTCACGGTGGCCCAGATGGAGGATAACTCCATCCAGATGAAGAAGGATCTGGCAACCTTCCTCTATCACCTACGCATTGAGGCGGACGTGGAAGTAGTCGAGATGGTACGCTTCTCTTTTATCAGGACATTTTCATTCATTTCAGTAGTGTAAGAAAAAAAATCGATTCACCTATGTAACGGGATTTTTCAATGCCAGAATTGATCAATTTGTTTATGTATTAATATGTCTCTCTCCTCTCGCCTCCTCTCAGCATGACAGTGACATCTCAGCATACACCTATGAAAGGACCCTGATGATGGAGCAGAGGTCTCAGATGCTGCGACAGATGCGACTGTCTAAATCCGACCGGGAACGAGAGGTAAGCTCAGGGGGTCGAATGCTCGTGAACATCTTGTGTTGGGTCATTATTAACATCAGTTTGTATACAAGGTCACCCATGGCATACTCGTCTGACCTGTCTGTGATTGTCGTGCATCATTTTATCAGGGAAACCCTGGTAGCAGCAGCGGTAGGCCAGAGGCAGGTGGAGCTACAAGGTCTCAGGTGAGGTCAGTGGTTATGGCCAGCTGTGAGTTACACAAGTTCATTAAATTAAAAACAGTTATAAATTGTAGAGGATGTTGTTGAGATAGTTAAGAGGTAGAATTATAGAAATATAAACACAAAAAACACATTTTATATATATGCCTCTGAGAGCAGGATATATCAGTAACATATTTTGACACATTACAGGATGATAGGGTCATATGTGATTTAAAAATGACCCAATAATGCTAGGTATTTAGCTTATAACAAGTTATCCAGGTGCATAAATGGTGCAGACACAGATATTTTTGTTTCATTTTAATATATAACAGTGGCAACAACATCTCCCGTTCAGCTTTATTATTAAAGCGCAAGTCATCTCCTTTCTCCACTGGTCTCCTCAGCGGGTACGCTGGAGTTTTGATGATGTAAGTTTACTGGTTGCTGGTAGTAAAGCAGCAGCTGTATTTAATCACGTAGAGCAATTAGACACGTTGTTGAAGCAAAGAGGTTTTCTGGTTTTTCGTGGTTTTAGATCAGAGAATTCATCTGAATCCTTGAGAAAAAGTTTGTGAAAAGTGTGTTTGGGCAGCCTTTAAAATCAGTATGCCAATAATAATAATAATAATAATAATAATAATACACCAATAATAATGCACATGTAGGTAGCATATTGGCATAGTTAATGGGAAGACACTGAATCCTTAAACCAAGTTCACTCTACACGACTTTCAGAGACGTCATATCGCTGTTCTGTTCACATTAACAACTTGCTGTCTTGAAGTCGTCGTGGTTTGAACTGACCTTTTGACCTCTGTAGTGAAAAGAGCATACAAAGATAAGAATGAATTAGAGATCAGTATCTCACATTTATTACAACTTCAAATCATCGTTCATCTGACATTTTCAGTTCTTTATCTGAAGGATTCAATTAAGAGTTTGTCCAATAATGAATATGCTGATCTGGGTCAAATGTGCTTTTTGTTATTAAACTGCCTTTCTCTAAGTTGGCTGACTTGGAAAAAGAGCAGTAGAGGAACCTCCTCTTCTACTCTTTTCATTACTCGCCTCTGAGTTTCCGTGGCCATTTGACTCAGGTCTGTCCCTGTAGTTAGTGCTCCTCCAGTGCTTCCGCTAGAGTAGATCACACAGCCTGTGTTTTGTATTAGCAAGTTAGGTGACCTTATGTCGTCTGTAGGTGTTTCTTTCCACCAGGTACAAGAGTACTGGAGTCAACACCTCAAACGCCTCCAAAGGACACAGAGACAGACAGGTACAGAGAGACAGAGACAGGAGTAGGAGTTGGGGTCGGGAGAGCAGAGGTGTAGAAGAAGAAGGAGGTAGAGTAAAGGTTGAGATGAGATGAGAACGAACATGCGTGTGTGTGTGTCTTTGTGCCAAACCAGGCCCAGCTGGTGAAAGACCGTAACTCCATGCTGCGGCTGACGAGCATCGGTTCGGACGACGACGACGACACAGACGGCGGGGAGCGAGACAGGGCGACGAACGCCGGTGCCAGTGGCGGCGGAGGCGGAGGAGGCGGAGGAGGCGGAGGAGGCGGCGGCGGCGGCAGCACCGAGCATCACCGGCGAGTTCAGATGACCTGGACCAAAGAGAAGTCGTCGCACTACAGAGCAACGCACTCTGGCTGCTCCACGCCGGAGGGCTTCAGAGACATGCTCAGCATCAGGCCGTGAGCGCAAATAACACACAGTCACACAGTTTCTCTCAGCGTTGTAGTTCGTTAAACAGGCTGTTAAATGCATCTCGTTTTGTCCTTCAGGGACCACTCCAACGTCAGGCGCATGCACACCGCCGTCAAGCTCAACGAGGTCATTGTCAACAAATCCCATGATGCCCGGCTTGTCCTGCTCAACATGCCAGGACCACCCAGGAACACGGAGGGAGACGAGAACTGTATCCTTAAGCACTGAGGGGTTTCAGTTAATTAACCAAATGAGATATTTAAACTGCCAGTATGCTTCATCAGAAGTGCTTGTCGATGGTCGAATAGTTTCAGAAACCCAACGATTGTCCAACAATATCTGTAATTTTCCCGGAAACCGGCAATCTGATATGCCCTCCCACCCACCAAGGTTTGAACTTCTCTCTCTAGCTCTCTGTTTTCATTCTTCACACAACTATTTCAAGGGCTGGGTTCGTTTAAAAAATTGCGATACCAGTACCCTTAAGGTGATACCGATACCAGTAGAGTACTTCATTCGATACCCATCATGTGAGTGGAAGCTGTGTGTGTGTCCCCACTGGTTAGCTCATCACTGCAAACACGTATTTGTTTGGGAATGCCTTAAAGGTATCAAGTATCGCTACCCAGCCCTAAATATTTCTGTCAATTTTGGGAACAACCGAGTGCAACATCCTAAGTGTCTTCCAGGAGAGACTGGCTGAAAATGTGCGGTATTATTTGCATATTTCAACGATATTTCGTACCCCCCTTCCCACCGACGGCACCGTTGCGGAAGCGTAGCGTCCGCCCTCCAGCGTACATTTTCTCTTTTCAAAAAGATTTTTTTCTCATGTTTTTAGTGACATGTTTGTCTTGTTTTTAACACAAAGTGATTTCCGTTCAAAGAAGAAACTATTCGTTATAACAAATTTATCACAAAACGTTCTTTGTTGTTTCTGTTTCTTTAAAAAAAGACGAAACAACACAAAAAACATTTCTCAATGTAGCAACACAACAGCTTATCATTACAACAAGAAACCTTTGGTTAGGTTTTATTTCATGCTTGAAATGAGACCCAGTGAAAGTAACATCCATGCCTTATCTAGACCTGCTTATCCTGTACAGGGTTGTAGGTGCAGCTAACGGATATAAAATAAAATAGAGATAAACTTAAACTCTGCAGAAACACTCCTTAACTTGCCGCCCAGACATGGAGTTCCTCGAGGTCCTAACAGAAGGATTGGAGCGCGTCCTGTTGGTCAGAGGTGGAGGAAGTGAAGTCATCACCATCTACTCCTGATTGGACAAAACAGAGGAAGCCAGCGTTAAAGACGCAGCCAACCGATCGCACAGAAGAAGTGAGCGAAGGGAGACGGTGGAGGCCTGTGAGCTCTGGGGGGGGCGTGGGCCCAAAAGGAGAGACTGTCATTGGCTGCAGCGTCAGTCGTCACGCCCAACAAACCCCCCTTCCCCCCTTCAGCCCTTTTCTTTTCATCTTTACACTTTTCTGTCATGACAAGGGTTTCCATTCCACTTATGTCAAGCTACAGAAATGCCAACCCAATTCCACGAACGAGCAAAAAAATAAGAGTGATCAGCTGAGTGTGTGTGTGTTTGTGTGTTTGTGTGTGTGTGTGTGTGTGTGTGGAAGTCATCCACCTGATGGAGGTTTGGTTTGTCGGAGAAGGGGACCAGCGTTGTGTTTGGGGCGGTGGACCAGTGAATGAGAGGAAATCTAAAATGTAGAGAGGCTGTGAAGCGTCCCAGAAACGGAGCAGTCGTTCCACTGACGAGACTCAGGGTTGCTTTTTGTACAGAATGTGAGCGCTCTGAGAGGAGGCTGAATGTCTGGATTGAGTGTTTTTTGTTGTTTTTTTCTCCTTGAAGACACCGTGAAGTTTATTACAATACTACTTAAAAACTGGAAAAGTAACACTGCATCAAAGGAAGTGAGGAGCCTGTAGTTTTAAACCTGCTTTCTGGTTAATTTATGGAAAATCAGTGTTCTTTTGTAATGTCTCCTTACTCACCATTTAATTGCATAACAATAGTGCAGTAGTATATGCAAAAACCTCAGAAATAGTTTTATCCAAAGTGAAGTTCAAAGTGGGGACTGAATTAAGTTGTAATTCTTGTGTGTTGGTCTGAACTTGCTGCTTTTTCTCAGAATCTATTCTCCTGTATGGAGGCCCATTTTCACCAGGAAAAGCCAAAAAGATAAATTTAATAGTGGTCATGAAAAAAGTAAAAACGCCCTTAATCTCTTAATTTTGACTCATGATAGTTATGAAATAAAAAGTAAAAAAATGTTGACTAAGTCAAACTTATAAAATAATCAAATACAATTTTTAGATTAAAAAATCTAAATTCTGACGTCCTAAATAAAAATTGAAAAATAAAAAGTTAAAATGATGACTTACTAAGGCAGAATAATTAGATAAAGAAATCTATTTTATGACTTACTAAGTCATAATATGAGGTCATTCAAATGTTTTGAATCACTCAAGTCAACATTTTAACTTAATACGGCAAATATATGAGATAAATGTCAAGTTTTGAGATAAAAATTAAAAGAAATTTAGATGAAAAGGTAAAATAGTTAAATCTAAATTATGAAATATAATTATTATTAGATTAAAACAATCTAAATGTTGACTTCCTTAGTAAAATTTAAAAGATAAAAATCGATATGATGATTTACTAAGGCAAAATTATTAGATAAAGAAATCTATTTTTGACTTATTTTGAGGACATTCAAATTTACTCTTACTCAAATCACAATTATACGACAGCGCCAGAAAAAACCCTCAGATATTCTCTGAAATAAATCTGGCAAATTTATGAGAAAAAGAAATTCACAAATTTGCGAGATTTTAAAGTCATAAATTTTAATTTATTTATTAAATTAATCTGACATTTTTTCTCTGACTATCAACCCCTTCCCCTGGCTTTTATTTTCCTACAATGGCCCTAATACTGCGTCGTACAATTATGACTTAGTACGGCAAATATATGAAATAAAAAGACAATTTGTTATTTAGGTAAAAAGTCAAATTTACGAGATTAAAAAGTCAAAATATTTAAGTCAAAATTATGAGATATTAAGTATGACTTTTTATGTCATAATTTTGCCTAGGTCACTCAGTCTTTTTATCTTTCTTAATACAAAATGGGCTTCTATACATCTGCAACTCCATATCTCATAAAAACAAAATGGTTTACATTTACCAAGTGACATATCTTTATCTGCAAAACAGTCAAACACCAGCAGTGTGGTCTGCTATTAATGGAGTCGGCTCTGCGATGGGAATAGGAATCAAGTTACTTTAATGCACCACGTTTATGGATTTGTGATGTCAACCAAGATTCCAGGAAAACCAAAATTAAACCAACGATAAGGAAACCATCGGAAGTCTTCTCTATGTTGTGGCTCCACGTTGGACTGCATGTGAAAGGCCATCATGTTGGAGTAGACGATGGCGGCATAGAGTGTTTGAAGAAGTGGTGGTGGACTTTGTGGTTGTTGCGAAGGCCTCAGAAAAAGAATTGAACAGTACTGTTGACACACTGGAGCATCGTGGAGAGGACCACTGCACGCACTGCATGCTGTCTAAATGTCACTTGGAGAGAAGTGTGTGTGTATATGAATGATACATGTGTTCATGAGACACATTATGTTTTCCATTCCCTCTAATGAGAATATCGGCTGCGTTATGTAGTGCGAGCTTGTGCCCTGAAACTGTCCACCTCACCATTCACCTAAACTAAACCTGCTGACGTCCTGCTGTGTGTGTGTGTCTGAAAGTGTGTATGAAAGTGTGTATGAATGTGAGCTTGTTGCTAAAGTAAGGAGCTGTTAACTAGAGGTGTTTGATTCCAACTCTAATGCTTTTGTTTTTTTTATTTTTTACAGTGTTATCGTGCAGGGATTCTTTTATGTTCATAGTTATTTCCTAAAACATTTTTTTTCTTGCTTGTACATAAAGACAAAAAAAGATCCCAAGTTTTATCTTTTTTTAATTACATTAATATAAAAAAGGAATCATAAAAAATTTTGCTTGAAAAAACACAGGAAGAAATAAAGCAATTTTGAAAGAAAAGTTACAAGATTTGTGATCCTTTTGTTTTATCGCATTATAATGACAAAGTCTGTTTTTGTTGGCTGATATTGGTACTATAATGTATCAGAATTTATCATCTTGTTTTTGCGTGATGAGGTCACTTCCACTTGTACCTTTATTTTTTTTGGGAAAATACTGAATATAGTCCTGAAGGGCTACAACTACAATTATCTTCATCATTCATTAATCTGTTGATTACTTTTTTTATTAGTCGTTTCCTCTAGAAAATTGTGAAAAATACTTTCACAATAAAACTTTCCAATCAATCAATCAATTTATATATATATATTATAATATATTTCACAATAAACCTTTCCAAAGCCCAGAGGTAACAAATAATCCTTGTTTTGTCTGACCAACAGTAAAATTGATATATATATATATATATATATATATATCAATTTATAATATATATTTAT
>CAKAKR010009977.1:6108-20937 GCA_916700685.1 Adelosebastes latens | reverse complement strand
GCTCTGTGTTCACGAGTTGTGACGTGTTTGTTGACGTTGTCAGAAATGGCGGCGGCCATGGAAGTTCATTTTTCGGTGCATAATAAGTTAATATATTATAATTTTAGTCGTATATTGTTTTTCTTTGTAATTTTATAATATGTCTGAGGAAAAGGTTGATATTCCCAACGGCCTTATCTTTTTCCTCTGTCATAATGCCTTTGCATTTACTGCATTATATTACCCACTTGATAGCTTGCTAAATTTTTTGCCTCTGTGGCTTCTAGACGGCGACAGTAACGTTAATATTGACGTTAGCAGTCGTGTTCTCACGACGTAACCACTTGAACGACAAGCATATTGTGTACACGACTTCCCATGTTGTAAACACAAGCTCACGAGTTTCATTGGAAGGCACCGTTTGAGGAACCAAACATTAGTCATCACTGAGTGTGTACTTATGTTACTGTTGTTAAAGTGTATTGCTACATTCAAATTCTAAAGCCAATATGATTTTTTTTTTGCAGAAAATAATCCCAGTTGAAATGAGTGCAGTCTGAGTATTGCTTTCACCCATTCATCTCAGTTTGGATGTGTAGGGAGGTTGCACAGTGCCACAGTGGCATTGTTTATACTAGCCTACCACTAGAGGGAGCCAAAGTATGATATTTTCAAATGCTACACAGCAGTTTTAAAGGTTGCATCATTTGTTTCAGTTTTGTTTAATTTAGAGTGTCTATTTCTCATAGTGGATATGCCGTTGTAGCAGTCTCTCATTCTTTGGTACTTGCTGTCATTTTAGCTGAATGTCACAATTCCCCTGAGTTGATTAGAGGGTTATTCAGATCACCTGTTGTGCAGGATGTGGGGACTGACTCTTAATTAACAATTGAGAGCAGCTTGGTGCATTTCCCCTCTTGACCAATCAGATGTGACGATGTCCTTTCTTTAGGGCATTCTTGATCCTCCCTCAACTTAATGCAGATTGCAGACCTTTTTTTTTTTGCAGATTCAGCCAGAAACTCTGGTCTTTAGGCCCTTTTGAGACTTCTTTGCTGTCTTACCTTTTCTGATTGAGGGTGGTTTTGAGCATTCTGAAACATAGTTTGAGTAAATATTAAAGAACAGCTTTCCACTAAGTTACCTGCATTAGGGCAGATCTTTGTGCTATTCGTGCATCCCTAATGATAACGATAACACCCGATACTGCAGGCTTTATTTTGTTATTTTATTTATTGGTTCATTTTCATTGAAACCCCTTTATACACCTTTCCTTATTATCAATAGGGATGCATAGAGACCGGTTTGATGGGAAACGGGATTGACTTTTCCTGAGTGAAGGAAAATTAACTGAAGTGAAGTGATGTGGATATATTACTGATTAGGTTGAATATTGTTTAAAAACCTGCGTTTGTTGGTGTTTGCTATATCTATAAACTAATTTGTCAGGTCCCTTTTGTACTTTGAGTATATACAGTGTCTCTTGAAGTATTCCATAAAGTAGTACTTATCATTACAGACTAGAAAAAGATGCTTTCCAAGCCAGATATTTCTCATCTCAGCTACTTGTCCTGATGTTTAACATCCCTGGCACCTCGTCAGACTGAAAGTGTATGCTTAGGGCAAAACAGAGATGTTTCATCTGGTTTAATTACCACAGTGGTCTCTCCCAGCTTGTATCCTTGCAGCTCCAAAGTACACTCTCAGTCATCACACATTACCTCGTCTGTACTCAGACCATAAAACCAGAGCGACACAGTTTCTTCAGGTCTTTCTGTGAAAGAGCACGGCGTACTCTGGAAAGCTTGTTGCCCCGCAGAGGAATGCTGTCGGACCCATAAAGCTCCACAATGACCAATCAACCATAATTGTAGCCTGAATGCACCGCGGCACCACCCTTGCCAGTCTAGGCGACCTGGCTGGCGGCCATTTTCTTTTTCGAAGGCCTCAAATCCACCCCTGCAATTTCAGCACCCCTCTCAGTGAACTCTCTCATTGAAAGGTCTTAGCATGCTTTTTGCTGCTAAAACAGGACAAAAATGGGCTTTGATGGGGCTATTTTGGGAGCGCTTCCTGAATGCGTGGGTGTGACTGTGCAGCTCCAACCAGCTCATTGTGTTGCATCAGACTGGAGGGAGTTTAGTTGAGGTTCCCCTACAGGAGCTCCACTGAGGAAGTCATTTACTTAATATCAGAGCGGTTTGGTTTTTGATGGTAGAAATACCAACTTGTTTATGCCGAACATACTCATAGTTCAACATATTCTCATACGACGGTTCGTATGATATCTTAAAAAAAAGTTATTCCTCTTTTTTCGTTCGTTTTCCTACGAATGTCCAGCAACACGTGTCCATTTCTGCTCGTTACATGCACACAGTCTTTTCAAAATAAACTTCCTACAAGATCTTTCACTAGGACGGATTTTGTCACGAAAGCCCATGCGACAAATACATGATAAATGATACCGTACGTGAGAGACACATTGCTGATGTTGTTGTTGGCACGTGTTCACAAAACAGCCTGTTTCCACACGTCTTTTTTACTATTTATTCCTCGAGGTGCAACAACAAATGCAACACATACAGTAAGTTCCTATTGTTACAGGCGACCCCTGGTCTGGTTACACACGGGACATGAACGCTGGTGTCCTGGGCGAAAGTCAACCTGTCCATCCACCTTAACCTCCTCCCTACGCGGCCTTTTTGTTATTACACGGCTTTGTTGAATACTCGATTCTGATTGGTCAATCACCGCATTCTACGATCTGTTATTTCTTTATAGCAGACCGTTGCTATGTATAACAGACCGTTGCTATGGGAGCAGTTCTGATGTTGGACTCTGGCGGACCATTTTCCTGTCAAATTATTGATTTCTTAAGTAAGTAGCCATGTAATAAGCGTGATAATGTACAGCTAGCGGGTCATTGTTGTGAAATAAACCCCTTCAGGGCGATGCAAGAGGGCCGCGCTGTTGGGGTTTATTTCACAACAATGACCGGCTCACAGTACATTATCCCTTACTTGGTATAGCTACGATCAGTGTACGAGACCAGCCTGCATAGTTACAGTTAAGTAATTGTTAAATAAAAACCAGTAAAGTTAAAATAAAACAGGTAAAGAATCTTTTTCTGTGCTGTGTGTTGCCTCATGTTGTAGTTTCACCTCTTGTTTGGGATTATCTGTCAATCAGCACACTACACTCTTAAACTCCCAGTGTACATTTCATCACTTTAATCATTTAGCGAAACAATTTCAGTCCTAAATGTGCAATGAATTTGAATAAGATGTTGAAATTGAAACCACCCACCGAATACGTTATCCATATAGATCACCATTGGAGCAACAAGTCACATGACCAAAACTGTCCAAATGTCATCTCTTTCTTTTCTCGTTTTGCTGTCCTTGGCTCTCTGCTAACCCCTCCCTAATTCCATAGTACTGTCTGAGGCTTCCCTTGGATTTGCAAGTGGCATGAGTCACAATGACCATTTAAAAGGCTTTCTCATTAACCAGGACTTGTGTTTAAACTAGGCCACTACAATTCATGTAGTGTTAAGTCTGTGAAATGCATGTCATGCTGCTTTCCTGCTGTGTCTTGGTCTTGCTTATGCCCGGTCCGTGTTTTACGGCGCCCACATTTATACCGGCGGCCGACATCTCTCCTTCCGCAGAACCACAGGTTGACTTGAAGCTGGCCACAGTAAGTGCATAATTGCATGAGCTGCATTACAAAAGTTTGAGATTGAACTGCATGTAAGTTAATCTGTTGGACAATGCCAAAAATTGGTAAATGTGAAGGTGTTTCTATTGAAGGAAGGAAATAGCAAGGATCTGTTCTCGCCTGTGTGTGGGATGTTGATGTTATGATATTACATGTTTTTATTTCTTGTGTTTTTGTGTGGGTGGGGGGCGGAGGTAAGTAACTGCACTGCCCTCGGAGTTCTTGTAGCTGTTAAATTGCATGCTTTACCAGATTTTTTCAGCATCCTCATTTGTCTCTCTCCCTAATTTCCTTCCATGAATGCATTTTTCTGTGGAAGGAGTTGCTGGGAAAGAAAATCTGCGCGGGAATTGATTACCAATGTTGCTTTAATTCAGTTTATTGTTGTGAAGGATTTTAGTTGTAATTAGAGACGGTGTAATTGATAGGTGATGCTGTAAATCTGATCACCCAAGGGTGCAGATTCATGTAGAAATTATGAATGTGCAATTTGATGGATGCTACAAAGTATGACGATAATATGTAATCTACTTTAATGCATACTGCAAAAAAAGGATCTACAAAGAGAATACAGTTGTCCAGGACCAGTTATTTTAACTGTTTCTTCAGTGCAACATGATATGTGATTTGGACCTCGAATCTACTCGTAGGAATATCTGCAGCAGTACTACAACCTGCAGAAAGAGCCTATGGGGCGCATGAAGCGGAGCGGGCCCTCCTTCACCTCTAAGGTGAAAGACATGCAGATATTCTTTGGGCTCAATGCAACAGGCGTGCTGGACTCCGACACCCTGGAGACGATGAGGAGCCCTCGATGTGGCGTTCCAGATGTGGAGGAGTACAGCCACATCGGGGGGACACGATGGAACAAGAATGTCATCACCTACAGGTATCTATGTGGTCTTTAATGTGTTTCTTTTTACTGTTAAAGTGCAGTAGAATTACAGTCTGAGATATATCTGTAAGTGACGGATATAGGCATGTCTGACCCAGACTGAACTTGCCTAAAATATAACTGGTCTGGTTGTCCCTAAAATGCAAACCCTGCCAATACATGGGAAACATTTTTGAGGCAGCAGGTAATAAAAACGTTGGCAGAAATCGGGAATAGCAGCTGTCACAAATCATTATGGCTAACAGGTTGTTGGGTTTGGGACTCCTGCCTCTGAGAGTTTTAATGGGCTTGTTAGAGAGCCAAGTTCACCATACATGCTTGGACTTATGTAACACTGTCTGGAACGTCCTTATCCGTTTCATTGTTAGTTATGTTTGAGGCGCGCCTGCTGGATTACATACAGAATAGATGCATAATTAAAGGTACAGTGTGTAACATTTCGGGGTATCTGTTAGTAGAAATGTAATATAATATTCATAACTATGTTTTCATTAGTGTATAATCACCTGTAACTAAGAATCGTTGTGTTTTCGTTAGCTTAGAATGAGCCCTTCATATCTACATAGGGAGCGGGTCCTCTTCATGTTGCTCCGCCATGTTTCTACAGTAGCCAATCGGACAAACCAAACACTGACACTCTAGAGAGAGCCTTTCATGTTTTTACGTCACCTGACGGCCACCGTAGTTCTCCGACACGCTTGTGAAACTGCTGTAACAACCCGTTCTCACTCCCAAATCGTCAAGTACCGCTGTTTGGTCAGGCTTTCAACTAACTCCAATGTAAACCTACCCGAGGCGTTATTCGATGGTCGGAGCAAGTTACGTAGTATTAACAGTGTGAGAGTCCGCCCAGGGCGGGCAGAAGGGTTGGTGGATGGGTCAAATAAACACAAGACTTTCAACCAGGAGACTGGCGTTAATGTCCCGTGTGAAACTAAAAGTAACGTTGACTTATTTTGTCACATCAGTCTTTAGTCACGTGACTCGTTACTATCGTCAGTCCCAAGAGTCTTGTGAGTCGCTAGTCAGTGAAGTTAACATTAACCACGACCGTTTCCTAACCCTAACTATGTGGTTGTGTTGCCTAAACCTAACTTAATGGTCTGGTTAAGTTAATTTTGAAAGGATACAATGCATGTAACAAGCGTATATTGACACGCCGTCCATGGTCCGTTATGAGATTGATATTTATATTTAGGGGAACACTGTGTCTTGATCCTTGTGTTCATCAACAACATGACATGTACTTGTTGCTGTTGCAGCATTGGCAGGTACACCAGAGATTTGCCTCGCAACACTGTGGACTCTCTGGTTGAGTCAGCTTTCAGCGTTTGGGCCAGAGCCAGCGGTCTGACGTTTGTCCGGTCGCACACCCGCAGCGCTGACATCACCGTGGAGTTTGTGACCTATGGTGGGTTTTTTCTCTTTGCTTCACACAGGACAGGTAGACTATAGATGATATTAAGAAGTTCACTGAACAGTCACAGATTGAAAAATGCACATTTCGGTTACATAACAAGTATTATGTAAAACACAGTCACATGGATACACACACGGGGAGCTTCAGTAGTAATTTAAGTCAGCGTCATCATGCACCGACTGCTGAACCCGACAGACTCATTTAGACAATGCGAACAGAGACCTGTAATTTTCTTTTGGCTTGAAAGAAAATTGTGTTCTCTGTGGGTTTCTATTTCATGTTTCGTCTGGATTATATTGTGAAGAACATGGTGACTTGTATCCATTTGACGGACCCGGAGGCACACTGGCTCACGCTTTCGGTCCAGGGCCGGGCGTGGGAGGCGACACGCACTTTGATGACGACGAGCACTGGACAGCGGGAGAGACAGGTGCTGAACTGAATGACACTGGCACTCCACAATGATACTGAAGGAATTTAAAGACAATGTCACTTCATTTAGATGCATTTTCTTTGTGCTGTTGCAGGTTTTAGTCTGTTTGTTGTAGCTGCACATGAATTTGGCCATGCATTGGGCCTGAAGCACTCCAGAGACCCCGAGTCACTGATGTACCCGACCTACAAACCCTCCCGTTCTGCCAACCTCTTATCAGGAGAGGATGTAGCAAACATCAACGCACTTTACAGTAAACTATTTCTATCTATTTATTGCACTTGAAGTACAGTAACATTGATGAAGTATATGAATTCTGAGTGTTTATATTCAAATCTGATGTGTACTGTAGGTCCAGTCAGAGGACCTCCAAATTACTTTCCGGGATTCGGCTCGTCGCTGTTCCCTCAACGCATGCAGAACAAATGTGCTTCAGATCTGACCTTTGACGCCGTGTCCACTCTTGGGGATGCCACCTTCTTCTTCAGAGAAAGGTAGGTTGATGATTTTTCTCTTTCTTTAAAACATCTTTTATTCATAAGAAGATATATTTCCTCTTCAGAAAAAGCTAAAGCGTCAAAGGTCATATTTTTCTATCTCTAAATGATTCTCATAGGGTATGATCTCAGAGGATCTGATGGATGAAAGTTATCTTCTTTTTGTCATCTAATAGTATCAATCAGAGGTGTAGACTTGAATCACATGACCAAAGATCAAAGTTTAGGACTTGGGACTTCAGTGCAAAAACTTGAGACTTACTTGGGACTTGCAAAACAATGACTTTGTCCCACCTTTGGTACAAACTGTATCAATACATTTATAAGATTTTGCTTTCTTCCAACGGAAGGACATGGCAAGTATAATCCTTAATATTTTGCTCCAACCGACAATGTTTTTCCCATTAGATACCTCTGGATTAAACATAATGCGCAATATGACATCAAAGAAGGTCCCATCACCAACTTTATGCCCAAGATTGAAACCAGCATCGATGCGGCCTTCTGGGTGCCTCGCAGATCCACTGCTTACCTCATTCACGGTAACTGTCCTTAATGATTCAGTACCTGAAAGTAAACAAATTCACCTTTCATTTGTGCAAAAAAAACTCCACTGATGGTTTTTATTTTCTTTGTTTGGACAGAAGCCATGTTCTGGACAGTGAAAGGCTCTCAAGTGAGGGGAAAGCCTCGAGCACTCAGCCACTTTGGGTTTCCGGCCTGGATCCAGGACGTTGACGCAGCAGTGCACATAGTGAAAACAGGACGCACCCTCTTCTTTATGCAGGATATCTACTGGAGGTAAGGCAACAACATGAATCCATTGGCTCAAAATATCTCTATTCTCTACTGTTATTATATATCAGTTATGGCAGTTTTACAGACTTGTGTTCAGTGGCTGTCTGAGGAGCAGGGGTGAAAAAAATGAAAAGGACACCAGCTGTAATTTAGCAGTAAAAACCTCACTGACTAAACTAAACAAAGTCAAAACAAATATAAATGGATTTCCAGCAGCGTAAATCCCTCACAGTAGCTTTACTGCTTGATTTCTCTGTGTCAATTTGGCTGACCTTTCAACTTGTGACGTCCTCAGACGGAAAGGGTGATGCAAGTAAAATAGTCTGTGGGACAGATGGTAAAACTCTGGGTAGTCCTGCACGAAAAATGATTAACTTCTCCTCAATATATTTACCGTTGACTGATATTTACGGAAGAAAGGTTAAGATATCTGCAGCGCTCCAAAAGTTGAACTATTTTTATCCCGGAGCACAGCCGTCGCATCCTGAAAAATAGGCGCTTGGGGACACTTGCACGTCACGACGGTGTTGCTCCTGCATTTGAGCGCGGCTTCCGCACTTCTACATTTTCAACAAAGGATTTGAGCGCGTAAATAAATGGCCCCTAAACGATGCACTTCAGGTACGAGAATACTCCTGTTTGGCACTGTAGGATATCTTTTCTTCCCGTCATGAGGACACGAAATTTTCCAATATCCTGCATCAGCAAAATTACATAAATTCATGTATGTGTGCACAACATACTGAATTAAATAAAATTATACCGTAGGCCTACTATTTTTAGCTTAAATTAACTACTTTTTTTTTTTAATTGTGTAATATTAAAGTGTTTTGGCCGAACCGAGACAAATCACAAAGCACCGGTAGGTAGGGACTCGCACATTAAACAAGTTGACTCAGATGTGACTGAAAGATTTCGTTTGTAGTTAGCAGTTAGAATTGGACCTCACACAGAGAGCAAAGGGCTCCATTTGGATTTTGGTGATGTGACTATTTACTGTACCAGCAGCAGCCATGAACAAATGTTTTGTCTCAGCTTTGAAAAGAGGGACAGATCATCATGAGTCATGACTTTTGATGAACATTGTTTGTATCGTGTCCTCTCCAGTTACAATGAAAACCGAAGGGTTATGGATTTTGGTTACCCAAAGTACATCAGCGAGGACTTTCCAGGAGTCAACACAACAATAAATGCAGCTGTTCATAAAGAGGGTGAGCCAGTTTACTTATTATTACCCGTTGTGCTGTATGTTTGAAAGTTGTTTGTTCACTTATCTAAAATGTTCCACAGCAAGCCACATAAATACACATACATATTCTGATTGGAAAGTGCAGTAACGTCGTCTAGCATTGGAGCTAGTTTACTTCTGTCTGTAGCTTGAGGGAGATTTTGCAGGTTGTATTGTTATTAGCAGCACAGGAATGCTAATTTACATTCAACAGCTGGGTGTAGTGAAGATTTTACAGAGCATGTGGTTCCCCTCTATGATTTTTAACGGTATAATTTACCCACTTTACCACTCAAAGGCCGTCATTTCATATACTGTCAGAGCAAAAGTGGATATTAAAGCTCAGAAAGATGCTCATCATCATCATCAACATCATCAACAACAAACAGCACATTCCAGACGACACAACATGATAAAGGTTAAATATGTGAATCACTTTGTTTTGCTTCTTGAATATCTGATTTTTTTTTTTTTCCTCATCTCAGGCTTCATCTACTTCTTTGTCGGGCCACAAGTCTACAAATACGACTACACCCAGAAACACGTTGTCGGAGTTGAGAAAGCAAATTCCTGGCTCGGATGTTGAAATACTGTAAATCCCTGAACATGCAGCAAGGACATTACCTGAAAACCTTGATTAAATTAAATCAACGAGAAGAAAGAAAACACTGTGCTGCTTCACTTTCGAGTGGAGTTTTATTTATCATCGTCATATTTTGTCAAAATAAAAGAATTACAATCCAAACCTGATAATGCATGTTTGTGGTTTTTATATGTATCCCTCAGTAAAATACTATAGTTTAAATCTTTTTATCAAATATGCACATCACTGGTGGAGACTAATATACAGATATAATGAGTGATTTGCCTCTTTACTTCCTGCATGTTTTGACTTGACTGAACCTACAGAGTCCCTAAATAACACTTCTGGTTTCTATACGACAAAACACACCGTACACACACATTACAGACGGAAAGCCCTGCAGACATATTATGTAGACGTTTCATTGGGAGGTTTTAACCACAAAGCCTCCAGTAAATTGTGGCAGGTATACCCGGCTGTAACTACCAGGATCCTGTGCTTTTCGTGCCATGTGATTGCTCAACAACCCCGAGAATACTCCCATATATATATATATAAGTGAAGCCTGGTGGAAATGTGCATTTAAAACATGGAGCTGTTCTGGCTGTGGATACCTGTTCTGGGCTCTCTGATGTTAGCGGAGCTCTTGTGGACTCTACCCATCGATCAGGATCAGGGGCCGAGGCCTGAGGATGAGGAGCTGGCTGAGGTTTGTATAGTTTATATTAGACATCCCATTAGAATACATATTAACTCTCATGATTATGAATGTGACTTTGGTTGTGCAGAAACATTTACTGCAAACTGTAACTAAGCAATGTTTTGTTATTGTGCTTTAATTTAAAAAGGTAATATTGTGTGTATTTGATTTGTTTAGTTGTGTTACATTACCATGTATGCAGCCACTTCCAAATGCATCGCTATATTTTATTTATTATTTATTATTTAAATTTACTATTACTATTTATTTATTTACAAATGCTTATTGAAGTGTAACAATTATTATTTTTTATTTTTTTTAAGAATGAAGTAGCACATAGTGGTTTTACCCACATGGACCCAGGACACACACTCTTACAATGTCTTTCAAATTATGGATTAATCTCAACATTACCCACATGGACAGAGAACAACTAAATACGGGGCATCCCTCTGCTTCTAAATTTCAGCTCCATCTGCTAATCCACTTCTTAATTATCTCAAAAACCCCTCATCTCCTTCTTTGTAATTGATATACTGTTCATTTAATAAGTAGGGTCAATGAGGGATAATCCGTACTTTTACCAGGATTCACCTCATCTGTGTCCTTCATAAAACAGGTCAGAAAAAAATAATATCACTGAGAAATTTCCTCTGATTGCAACACAATTATGAAGTTTTAATTTAGGGGGAAAGGATTTGTATGAATAATTAACAATCCTAAATCCTGTTTGTCTTTGTATCACTTGTGCATCTAACAAAAAACACCTTTAACCTCACATCAAACATATACTACATATAAATACTGTAAAACACCTTTTGCAGTTACATTTAAAGGATAATTTCAGTATTTTTCAACCTGGACCCTATCTTCCCCATGTTTTTGTCTCTATGTGACTAATGGGGACAACAATTTCTGAAATTGGTCCAGTATTGAGGGAGAACGCTGTAACTGCGAAACGAGCTGTAAGGGCAAGTGAGCGGCATCAATGTAACAATACGTCCACTAAAAGTGCTTGTTTTTGCCACTAACAGACTCAGATTGTTATTAAAAGTGTCTGACAACATTATGGAAAGGACCCAACAGAGATATTAAATATTTTTCCTACCTTTCACTTGATCCAGTCTGTTTATTATTGTGTCCAAATCTCACCCAAGGAGAAGTCTCGTGAAATCTGAATATCCGTATACTCTGACTCAAATAAATATGGGCGGCCATTGAATTCAAAGACCTCATCCACATTGTTGAAATCACCTAAATATTCAGCCATGACATTGAAAATCTTTTAGATAACAATTATCTATGCTTTCTGTACTCCAACACAACAAAATCTGCCTGGCTGGTACTCGCAGTGTTTCCACTTTGGATGTATTCCTCTATTCCACCGTTGTCTTCTGGCAACACGTCATCTCACCAGATTTCAGAACAAGACTTCTCTTTGAGCGAGACTCTTTCCATAATGTTGTCAGACACTTATAATAACAATCAGAGCCTGTCATGGCAAAAACAAGCACTTTCAATGGACGTAAATGACGGTGCCAGCTTGCCCCGATAGCACCATATTGCAGCCGGTGAGCAGCTGCCGTCTACAGCGCTCTACCTCAATACTGGACCAATTTCAGAGTTTACCCATAGGGTTGAAAAATACAGAAGTTTACCCTTTAAGATATCTCGTCATAATAACTGAGACCTGAACTCCTCTCAACAACAGGACTACCTCAGGAGGTTTTACAACCTGAGCCCCAGAGTCAGAGCGTCGGGGAGAGGCATCAGGTCCACGTCGGCGGCCATGGAGGAGAAGATCAGAGAAATGCAGAAGTTCTTTGGTCTGAGAGAGACCGGTAGTCTGGACTCGACCACCCTGGATGTGATGAGGGAGCCCAGGTGTGGTGTTCCAGATGTGGAAAACTTCAGCTTTTACCCAGAAAGGCCTAAATGGAAGAACCACACCATCACATACATGTGAGATGTTTTGTTTTTTACTGTGATATTGTAAAATGAGCATTTTTTTTTTAGATTTCATTTAGTCAACAGAGGACATGTTACTGTAGCTCCTTCTGTCTCATGTTTGTGCGTCCGTCTTTGGCGCTGCAGGATTGCCAGATTCACTCCGGACATGAAGACAGATGATGTGGAAAAGTCCTTCCGTTCAGCCCTGAAGATGTGGAGTGATGCTGCACCACTGAGGTTCATCAGAGTCAACCATGGCGAAGCTGATATCGTCTTCACCTTCGCCCGCAGAAGTAAATCTCAAAATCACTTCTGAAGAATTATTATGTTGGTTAAGATCAAAATATAAACCCAGCACAAGTCCAGTCTAATTCAAGTGTATTTTCTGTTGCAGCTCATGGAGATTTCTTTCCCTTCGATGGACCCCGCGGTGTGCTGGCTCATGCCTTCCAGCCAGGAGAGGGGATCGGAGGAGACGTGCATTTTGATGAAGATGAAACATGGACGGCGGGGAGGCAAGGTTTGTCATAATTAAACACAAAAGATTGTCCTATAGATTCTATATCTATATTCTATGTCCTATATTCTTAGCTTCTATAGTATAGAGATCAGAAACCTTTGGCAGACTGTCAGTGCTTTGTCCTTTATACTTCTTGTTGAGCGTAATCAATATTCTGTTTTACACCTACATTTTTTAAGGTACTTGATAATTTATTTTAGTATTTCCAGTTATGCTGCTTTATACTTCTACTCCACTACTTTTTAGAGGGAATCATTGTACTTTTTTACTCCACTATATTTATTTCACTGTTTCACTGTTAAATGTGCTAACAGTAACTGTCTGTTGTTGTATTTCAGGTTACAGCCTGTTCGCCGTTGCAGCTCATGAGCTCGGACACTCGCTGGGTCTGACTCACTCAAAAGACCCCTCTGCTATCATGTACCCCAACTACAGGTATCACAGCCGCACACAGTACTCTCTATCCAAAGATGATGTGCTGGGGATCCAAACACTGTATGGTGAGGAGGATTGCACAAGATGGAAATAAAATGATCAGCACTGTAATGAATAATACCATATTTAATGCATTCTGCTCCAATGTTTCTTAGGAAAACCCTCAAGAAAAGAGGAAACACAAGCAGCCCCCAAAAAGTGTGACCCCAACTTTACTTTTGATGCAGCAGTTATGATCGGAAATGAGATTGTTTTCTTTAAGAACAGGTACACAATATGTAAAACATGTTTTATATTATGATTATAAAAGACCAACAGCTGCATCTGAGTCTGCTTATTGTTTGAATTCAGGTACATGTGGATGAGAACAACAAAAACAACGTATTGGAATCGCCTGAGAGAGAGCCACAGCAGCACATATCTACCCAGCATCAGCTCTCACGTGGACGCCGCTTATGACATCCCGGCCAAAGGCGTGGCGTACATATTCACTGGTAGAGTAATGGACAGTCTGCAAAGCATCACTTAAGGCCTTGTCAGCATGACAATGCCGGATTTCCAGCAGGGGGGGGAGAACACAATGTTGCGCCCAAATTACAGCCTTGTGCAACTTAAGTGTTGCAGTTCATGCAAGAGGCTAATTGAGTTTGGCGGCGCTTGTGGTATGTAGCTGTTTTTCATGGCGTCCCAAAATGCAGTGACACGGCTGTGTTTTTCCAGGTCATAAGTACTGGGTGGTTCAGCAGCTTAAGATGAAAAGTCATGCTGGCTCCATCTACGAGTACGGCTTCTCCTCCAGGGTCAGGCAGGTTGACGCTGCCGTGCATATCAGTGAATATGGGAAAACGGTCTTCTTCATAGGAGACGTTTATTACAGGTAACCTTTTATGATGCCAACTTGCTTCACATTGAACATGATTTTCTGTTTTAATCATATATTTTTACATGAAAAGTCAACAGGAAACCTTACCCATCGAAATTAATTGATACCTTTACGTATAACGCCCTTATAAAGGCAGTAAAACTATGAATAGTTTGGGTGTTTTGAAGTGGGGTTTTGTGAGGTACTTATCCATAATCAAAGATGCTCTATACAAAGATGACGCATTACAAGCTCCGCCAATGGTTTGAAATGGTATACACTTCCTGTCTCCTAAGTGGGCGTGGTAATGTCGTGTTCGTCCCCCCGTTACGAAATTAGTTAGCTAGGGCGTTAGCGAACATTAGTTGCCAGATCTTGTGAGAGTGTGTTGCTGAGACGGATAAAGGTCTCCAACAAAGTTAATTTTCTCCTGATTTGTCTGAAAAATGTCATTTTAGTGTCAGAATGCTCAGAAGATACAGTATGTGGCTTGTGAAAAATGGGTCCAGTATTTACTTTGGTGACAATGAGGTGAAATAATAATAATAATCTGTGTTCACTTCTCCCATCGGAGTTAATAGACTCAGGACATGCCGCTATCCAAAATATCTTGGATACGGGAGCTGCCATCTTTAGATTTTGACGTCATTTGGAGTCTGAGTCTGCGCAGTATTGATCGGGGGGCTGGAGCCGTGGTATCGAGGTCCCGCCCACACACCCGCCCGAGCCAATCACGAGCCAAGCACGACTGCAGCTTGTTAGCGTGAGCCACCTAGCTGCTACGTTAGCACCACGGTAGCTGTTTGGCT